>DWON01005133.1:0-15298 GCA_018251015.1 Phocides pigmalion okeechobee | reverse complement strand
GTCCCACAACAGATATGGCATATTGTAGTAGATCTATACATTATAATTATTAATATTAATTAATAATTACTAATTAGTATTATTATTTACTTTTGTATTAATTTAGCAATTTTAAACGTAATTGGTCGATATTTGACTCTCAATGATATAACTATATAAAGGGGGTAGCAGATTGTTAAAGAGCATTTGAGATACAATACTAAATATACTAAATGTGTAAAAATTATCTCGGCGTTTCATTGTGCAAAACCCCACGACTGTATCAGAATATTAAAGTTTTAAGAAATAAAGATTTTTTAAGCATTACGTGGTAAGTGACGGTTTTATGTCGCGGAGAAGAGTATTGGGAGTATTGTATTATAATATTACTCCCAATTGTAATTGAATCGCGATTGTAAATCACTACGTGTCATATGAACCATCTCTCTTGCCACCATTATCAAACGGGAATAATAGGTTATATATTTGAAAGTATTTGACACTCACTTACCTATGATTTTTGGTGTACGTGCGTATTACAAATGAATCAATTGATTTAAGGGTGAATTAAAACACCGTGTGGAACTTCATACTCTTAGTCTACAAGCTGGTTGCAAATTTCATCAACCATTTCTTCGGACGATAACTAGTAAAATTTTTCAGAAAGGTGCATTATGACGCCTTGTGTATGACAACCATGTTACATGGGTAGGATAAATAACCTAAGGCTACCCTCCAAAACAAAAAAAATGCCACCATCACTGTCACCGCTGTCGCCTTACGTCACTTAAACTTCATTTAAACAAAATCTAACTATGGATGGTAGAGGAAATTTTGAAAGGTGTTAGAGTCGTTACAGCTCGTCCGGAGCGGCACCACCACCACCCTCGTGACCCGCCGTAAGGCAACATGTTCTTCATGTATTGTGTTTTGGTTGAGGAGGTGTGGTTTCCAAATACACGTTATCGGAGACGACCATCTTAGTCCTCATGAGTAGGAACGCATCCGCGTCCAACCTTAAATAGATCTTCTGTTCTATTTGAGATTGGACGTGGTTGTCCATGGGCTGCAGTGACCATTTAACATCAGGTAGCCTGCATGCCCGTTTCTTACTCTTTCATAATAATAAAAAAAGAGAATCATCCGTGTTTATGAAAAAGTGTCCGTCCATATGCATTAAATTGCCACATTCATACCATACCCTTTGTCTACACCAACGCCATTATGGAAGTTTTTTAAACTGTTACCTATAGCATACAGCTAGACACTTTTTCCAATTTTCGATATGAGATAATTCTCCTTACCTCTACCCTCCATAAATCAAATTTCAATTTCACAACACTGCCCTAGAAAAGGGCAGTGTTGTGAAATTGTCACATAGTATTTGTTATGCATTTCGCGTTATATTGAAACTGCGTATAGCTATAACGTATTCGCTGAATAAACCCATTTGTCACGTGTAAGTCTGAACAAGAGTTGAATAGGAACATATTTCCGAGAAAGTGGTGGCATATGATTATCGTAACAACCGTTCTAGACGGTGAACGTAACAATTCCTCGCAGCGGGTAGCAGAACGATAGGATCTGACCAGGAACTGAGCCCTCTGGGTGGTCGCTTACCTACTGTGCACGCTAAATTAATTTTCGCCGTTGTCTAACGTAAACAATTCGCTGGAAGCCCCATAAACCTGAGATAATCAATGTGTAACCAAAACATTATATTTATTACATTGAGTAAAACTAAGTATATATATTTAAAAGTACCACGTATTTAAACTGTTATGCTTCAAACGGCTACACTTAAAAGCGAGGATACCATCTTAGTCTTCACAAATAGCAACGCATCTCCGTACAAGCTAAGATAAAACTTATGTCCTGTTGACGTTGTATGTGGATGTTCATGCGCTGCAGCAAATACTTAACATAAAATGGCCTGCATACGCGTTTGTTACTATCCTTACTTAATAAAATAAAATAAAATGAAAATGACATGAGATGAGATGAGACGAGACGAGATGAGACGAGACGAGATGAGACGAGATGAGACGAGATGAGACGAGATGAAACGAAATAAAACGAAATGAAACGAAACGAAATGAAATATAGTAAAATAAAATAAAAGTTACTACTCGCGTATAAAGTACGCGTTTTACACGATATCTAGCCTGCGCTTTGAGTGTTTCATACACTCGCACACATCCAAGTTGTTTATAAGTACAACGATATATTATTGTACAATTCATTTAATATCGGTCATCATAGTTTGCAACATATAAGGGTTTACTTTTTTTCATTTTTACCTGTTTCTGGTCTGGGTACTTGTTTTATTGTCTTTGATTATGTCATGTTATTACATAGCACATTTCAATATAAAACTACAATAATTAACTACGTTTTTAACCAAAAATGTTAAAAGATGTCATTACAAAAAATAACTTTTTTATAACAATTTTCATATATATTTCTGTTAGGAATATTTGTATATATTTCCTTTAATTTAAAAAAACATACAACATTACTGACTTCAATATTGAATACTGACTTAAAAAATAAGGTCCACAAAAAACTATAGTGTTCTAAATTCAAAATAGCACCAACTGAACGTTTAATGTAACTGGTGCGAACTTTCAAATGTCCTGGCGAACATGATATTTATAAATGTCAAAGCTGTACCTGATTGACCCGTGAGTAATACTAAGGGATACTTTGCATTGTGCCAAGATTTTTGTATATCACTTCACGGCTATTAATCCAGCCCTAAAAATGCTGACGGAAGTTTGATTAACGACAAGGAAAATACAAATTCGCCAATTCATCTCAAAATAGCAAGATTTGAACCATTCAAATTATTATTAAATTGATTTCAAATTCAAATCCTTAATTTTGTTATAAGGTGTTTACATACCCTTTGAACATCATTATAACGTCAAATCAGTTGATCGGCTTTAGGCGCGTTTGGCTAAAGGTGAAAGGGAGAAAAATCGCGTAAAATTCATTTAACACATTCCATACTTACATGATGAAAATGTGAAATAGAAATTTTGAAAGAAGTTTTTTATGTGATAAAAGTATCAAACGAGCTAATCATCACACATAAAAATACTAAGAAGAAAATAAGCTAAGAAATTTAAAATCGTTCACCACCTGATTTTAAGTAGTTGCCCGTAGACGTTCACGTACAACCACAAACACGACCGAAATCCTATCTGAACTCGAACGTAGATACATTGCTACTCCCGAGGACTAAGATGGTCGCTTCAAAGTGTAGCCGGTGACTGCATCTCTCCAACTGAAACTCAAGTAATGCTTTACGGCGGATTATGAGGGCAGCGGTGGTACCACCCAGGTCTAACTATAGTTCTCCCATTGTAAAATACGTTAAATACCATCCTGTTAGGCTTACGTCTTCCAAACCCGACTGATTTATTCACTTATTCCCATATGACCTACATGGAACAGCCATCTATTGATAAAGACTGAACCAACAACTTAACAATTTCGATCAAGTATGAAATTTGCCAACAGATCACCCATCCAACAATCGACCGCGCCTGACGTTGCTTAACTTTCTCAATCGTTTAGGATCCGCTTTTATTTAACTACGCATAGATCATTTACACAAATTAAAATTAAAATAAAATATTTCATTATAACGTATTTACATACACTTAAAGAATATCAAGGATACAATTTCAAATCATTATACATCGGGTTTGAGTGTCTTTTTGGCTGAGCTTGACCGTGAAGAAAGGCGAAGGAAAAAACTCTCGACACTCTTTCCAAATCAGTTATTAATAAATAATAATACAGCATAACTTTAGAAAGTACATTAATACAATAAATTATAATGTATTATATATAAAAATGATCTTTAAAATAATATTGCACGGTATAATTCTCACAGGGTGTGACATTCTATTGTATGAGTGGGCATGATATGGTATAAATTGTCTCGTTAGTAATGTATTTACAATACGTTCATGACATATAAATATAATTGCAAGAAGCGAATAATCAATTCGTTATTTACGTTTTTCGTATATCTGTATCCGTATCCGTATGCGTATTCGTCTTCGCATTCGCATTCGTATTCGTCTGCGTATTCGAATTCGAATTAGTATTCGTATTCGTCTTCGTAGTCGTTCGTGTTGTATCCATATTCGTATTTGCCGTAATAAGTATAAACTGAAACTATTTTTACATTGTAACATCAAAGGTTACGAAATTTTAAATAAATAACAGGAAAATCTAACTAACGACATTTTAAATAACTATAGTAACAGAAAAGTTTACCAAACATTGCTTTTTATTAAAATTTTAGTACTACTCATCTACCAGTAGATACTTTTGTATCGTGCTCGGATGAATACTCTTTAATAAAGGGGATACTTTCACAAATCACAAAATACAATACAGTGTTGAAGGTACTGGACAAAGAAACTTTCTAAAAAACTGTAGAGCAAACAAAAAAATTGTATATTTTTATATTTCGCTTCCGTTTGGATTATAGATATTTAAATTTAAATTCCACTTCTTTTATTACATAAATATTACAGTAGATATTAGTATTCGTTTCTTAGTATCCTCATAAAAAATGGAAGAATATTTGTATAAAATTTTATTTTGTGTTGATTTGCATTCTATAACTTTGTTAAGTGTGAATTAGTTGCATTGGATTATATTATTATTTTAGCATAACTACACCATTATTCATACCAGAACACAGTTCTTTAGCATTTGCTTTTCTAAGACATCATTTTAATTAGAAATTTTGATTCCAGTTTTCTCATCTTCAGAGATGCTTAGTTGTTTCAAAAATATATTTATTTGTATGTATACTCGTATAGTTACTTAACCTGCAATACAAAATTCATCTCCTATTTTTAGCTTACTCTTCAAATTATATCTCTTTTTCTCAAAAATAAAATTTAATAAACAGAAATATGAAGTTTTAAAAAAAAAAGTACACAAAAAAACTTTTTCCAATGATAAATAAATGACGTAGTTATACGGTAACGTATATAAAAATATAACCAAATCGAGATCTTCCTCCTTTTTTTTTGAAATAGATCGCAAATAAATATTGCGCTGTTTATGCCGCAGTTGAACCAAAAGGGTTCAATCACCTTCTTGTGTCGGCTACAATGACCACATAAAAAGGCTGCATGGCCTTCCGCTACTTCTGTAAAGTCGGCACGAAAAAAGTGTCAACACGCAACTGACCAACGGCAATCGTTGCCGAAATTTCACGAACCAATTTTTGATATTGCAGACTATAATGAGCACCTAGTTCCGATGTAATTAATATTGAACGAGCGCAAACGTGGCCTTTGTCCTAGCATTGTTCTACATCGCGCAACGCACAGCGGCAAATCGCTCGCTTTGAGCGTAACCTTACCGAAATTACGAGCACGACAGCGCGCTCCGTGTCGACGCGATATCGTCTCCATTGCATAGACGACACGATAACTTAACTTAACACCATACGACAATTGTTGATATTATAACAATAGCAATGATATACTTAAAGCACGCATGCAATACACACATTTTAAACAAACTTTGTACAATTTATAAATGAAATAAAATTATGTGTTACATTTATTTATGTTAGTCTAAAATAATATGTGTAAAAGAGACACGTGTTAAATTTTAATTAAAACCTATTAAATATTGCTATGCTTAAATAAAAGTTCGAAAGCGATCATTGTTCAATCAATGTAAGCTCTCACAAATAGTCTTCAAGCCAGCTGTTTCTTCAAACAAAGACTTATTTCGTGTGTGATTGGCATAAGAAAGTAATTGAAAATGACCAGTTTTTGTCATTGCAATTAATAGAATTTAACAAGCAATGGAATAAATTAAATTGTGAAAGGTGTTACTTTCTATCCTTTCAAAATCATTCGCGTATAAAGTTATTAGACATCTGTGATGACTACTCAAATATCAAAGTACCTTAGCAGTGAAAAGGCGGATAGAATTTTCTTTAAACGCATTTTATAAAGTTTAACTTATTGCACGAATATTAAATGCAATCTTCATCTGTTTACTAATAATTGTGTTAATTATTTCTTACTTAAAATATACCCCTGAATATTTTTAGCAATTAATATATTCGCTACAATAAATATTAAAATTAAAATAATATAATAATTCCTAACGTGGATAGTTAAAATGAAATGTAATCAAGTAAACCAATGGAAACACACGCCCAGATCCGCGGTCAACTATCTACAGCGTGAGATCAAATGCTGAGCTATTTACCTTGAAATTATAATAGTTAGTGCGGTGGACACGCCATGTCAGTACCATTAATTGCCCTTATATTTATACCCAGTTCTATTACTAAACTAATTCTGTAAAATTATTAGCTATTGGTCACGGTAAGGAGTGCATTCCAACAGGATTTGCATTGAAAAAACAAATAGAGACAGAAGTCGCACAATATACCTTATGCAGTCACACAGAATATACTTTAGAAGGATAAAATCCACATGATGAACCAACTGCAGTCGCAAAATATACCAAATAGTCGTACAGAAAATACTTAGGACGAAGGAAACTTAAATGATGAACCTTCGCTCAATATACCTTAAAGAGTTACACAGGAAATCTAAGAATAGAAAAAATAACCAAAATCTTATCCTATATTTGAATGGTCAGATAAGTGGTAGAATATTATCTAGATATTTATCATTCCATTATCGTCCTCCCTCATATTGCATAAAGCAATTTTTGTGGTTCATTTGGAAAAGTGAGTTTGCCGACTGCCCTTTCAATAGAAAAATCTTAGTCATTACTGGTAATAAAACTGTGTATGACTTCGGACAGGACCTCAAACTTGCTACTCTCTACCAAAAACATTATTAGCGGCTTTTCAATTTAAATTACCATTTGATCACGAGTTCTGCTTAACACTCACGTCGATACGTATATCAATAACTCATTAACGATCGGTATCATGTAATTAATAACACTTGGACGTAACAGAACAATCAGTAGCTGCAGCTCCGCCAACACAGTCGTGAGGTGTGAGTGGTGACCTCGATTGACACGGGTCTCCGCAAGAACCTCCCACGCACAACACTGCCTACCGAATCACGTTTTTATCATTTATTACTAGTAAGCTTACACAGTCAATTACTTCAAATTTTACAAGTACTTACCACAGATTATAACAACATGCCCAAACGAAAATAGGAATGGCTGTCATACTTTACAACGATGTAGGTTCGTAGGGCAGGGAATATTGGGTGTCGTAGGTATCCTCTCAACACAGTATTCTAATCAGGTTAATATAACTGAAAAACAGTTATAAATTTTTTATGTAAGAAGAGTTGCGAACGAGCATGCAAACAACCTTAATCCACGTACAATCACAAACACGACTGTAATCCTATCTGAGCTCGATCGTAGATACGTTGCTACTCTTGAAGACTAAGATGGTCGTCTCGCTTTAAAATGTAGTCAGCAACCGCAACTCTCCAACCGAAGCACAAGTAATGCTTTACGGTGGATTATGAGAGCGGCGGGGGGACCTCCCCGGTCGAAATATAAGTCTCTCACCTATTAGAAAGGATATTATGGAAAATATTATAAAATAACACGAAAACCTAATCGATTAACAACATGGCAGGATTGCTAAAAGGTTTTTTCGAAAAAATACTTTCATCCGTCAAGCTTCATGAGGTATCGTTAAAACTATAATTGGGGTAGCAGTGAATGTAGTAGAACTATACTTGGACTGGGGTATTAGCGGATTGATGCAAAGTAATTTTAACAATAATTTAATTTTTAAACCATTTCTGCGATTATGTTATAACACCTACCTAATACATATAATAAAATTACGGAACGTTCAATTGTTACGTACAACAATAACTTTAGCACAAAATATAAATGTGGTTTTAGAATTATTAAATAATTCAATTATAACTTGTTACTTTTTTGATAAAAGGTTAAACGATGACGTTGTTATTAAAACTTCACAAATTGATTTTGAAAGACTTATTGTTCTGTGGATTGATTTTGGACAAAGACTTTCGTTTTTAACGCCCGATTTACAAAATAACAATTGTCAAACCAAAGTTGTCACGACATTGTTGTCAAATTAAATGTCATACTGGATTCTTTACCAAAGGTACAATTTATGTTAAATTGTACGAGATACGATAAGAGTTCTATAGGTTTTTGATAACAAATACAAATCTGTCATTTTAGAAACTTGAACCCAAGTTTCGTTTTTTTTATGAAATTAAAGTAGCAAATGAGTCTGCAGTCCAACTGGCGTACGCGGCAACTGTACGTGGCCACTGGCACTTATCCACAGGAATCCTGCTCATACAGAAAAGGAGTCCCAATTGAAGTCGATCTCAAAAGCGTTGCTACTCCTTGGGACTCAATTATTATTACAAAGTGCTCCCTCAGAAAAGGGCTCGTTTTAACACCCAAATAGTCCCCAGGACGAAAGGGACTTGGAGTCACGAGCGGCTAGGGCGCGAGCGCTGAGCGTTCTCTATTTGTGACTTCGAGAAGACGACAACTTGCTGTAGCTACATGTTGTCGTGCCAAAATACGCACAGTGAGGATTAGGAGCTGTTTTCTAAGACAAGAGCCTTTAGGGGCACCACGCAAGGGAAGTACCGGTACGTTCAATTTGAGATCCCGGGGATCCTTTTACGCGCTGCAAAGTCACCGCAGGGGTTTTATTGAATAAAAATCTCAAAAGATCGGATATCTCATGAAAATTTTCCCTCCGAAAACAAAACAATCAAAAACGTATTGAAGCCCCTTACTTGTCTTATATTCATAATTTGTACATAAATAAATTTTGACCTAAACTCAGCGTTAACTTACAATAAATTATCGTCATACAGTTTGGATACATTTGAATTTACGTCCTGGTGAAAGGTTTTCGAGTTGTATGTACCTTTTGTACATAAAACATAGCGCTGTCAAACCGAAATTGTTTTGCAAGGTCCTTGCCAGGTCATGAACGGTATTTTTGATGTATATTTTATCAACCAAGGCACTTATTATAGTAATTCTGGACAACGCATCGTCTAATAATGAAAAAGAATCAAACCATAACTCACCACTTTTGCTAAGTACGAATTGATAGCTTTTTCGCATAAAAATACAACCAAAAACAAAAGGGGGGCTCATATTATAGTGAACACTAATAGATATACAGCCCTACTTGAGGTTGCTATTTGCATTGCTTCTCCCGAGAACTAAAATCGCTTCAATAACTGTAGTCGGCAACTACACCTTTCCAACCGAACACAAGAATTGCTTCGATGAAATATCAGGGAGGCTTTGAGAATGAATATAATTACAGAGAATGGTAGTATATTATGTAAAGTTTGTCACGGTTCAATGTACTAGTTTATTAAATTTTTCAATATTTTAATGCCTTTAAATTTTAGCCCATTAGCCTTCAGAAATTACCTATACCTTTAGCCTTTGTAACTTAAATATAAAAAATAAACTTTAAAAACATGAATTACCTAAGATAAGTAAACCTTAAGCGTATAATCATAATCTAGTGTTCCAGAGGCAGATACTTTGCTTTCATAATTGTTTTATATTTCATTGTAATTGAAACCAACTTAGTTTCATTTACAAGTACGTTGACGAACAAATACATTTAACCTAAAAAATAATGTTATTAACGTCATGTTGTTGTTTATCAGTGACTACGAAGACTTCGCGGTTTCACGCACATTTAATAATAATCGTCCCATGATTGAGGTAATATTGCTAAATTTTTTTGTTTGAGTTCAACTAAAATTTATATTTACACGGACGCCAAGTATAGGATACAGGTACTACAACAAAGAGCTTCGCGGGCATATACTCAGTAACTTGCTAAGGTTTCATCACTATCGAATGTATGATGTGGTAAACAAAAAGGACAAAAGACGGACCGACATTTATATATAACTTATTTTTATATACATAAATTACGTTACCGTGAATAACTTTTACGAAGCTAACTCATTGTAACATAATATCTCATTGCTATCAGCATAAAATTGTAATTACAATTAAAATACGACGATTATATACAAAATAACATTTGTAAAAGCCACACAACCGCTTTGACTCAATTTCACATTTTTATAATGAAATGGAACGATTTATCATTGCGAAATATCTGAAAAATGTTGTACATTGTTTGAAGTTGACTCAGTTAAGCAGACTACAATGGGGAAACAATTACTCCGCAATTACTTTGTTCCTCGTGCTTTATGTTTCAAATTTCACTACTCATTTATTCGTTAGATTTACAACCTTATTAGTTAAACCATAAAATCCACGAGAGTTTAAATTGAAGCTTTAATCACGTTATGAATGGCAGAGAAGTATTCAGCTGTATGATCAAAGGAAATATTTAAATGTGGGAAAGCACTTCATTACTTTTTGTTTTTGTATACAATTAACTCGTGAAACAGAAATTGAGTACGTAGAACAATAAAATAGCAACTAGGGGGAATGCAACTAGCGTAATTTGAACAATGCCACGTGGACATACACTCCCTTTAGATTGTTTAGGTTGGAATTTTATTATAATTCGTTTTAAGATGGTCATTATTGTTAATAGATATTTCTGTTTTAATGGGCTTAATAAAACATAGATTTAATTCTCTTTTTCTCGTAAACCTAACATTGATAAATAGATTTTGATTATTAGTAACTTTGTTTTAACTACTCAATTAAGCAGTTAGCAGATTTATTTAGGTAGCCTTTTATTCTAATTTAATAAATAGTCTTGTGAGTAAAGTGACTCCGTTTTTATTCAAAATTATTTAAGTTAGCACATAGTGTCAAGTAAACTGGTTTGCTTAATAAGACTTTACTAAAGTTTTAAAGTAATAATGATTACAGAATATGGGTTAGGGATTGCGTTGACTAGTTGCCGGATATACGTAATTGGAGGCGACCATCTTAGTCCTCAAGAGTAGGAACGCATCCGCGTCCATCCTTAAATAGAACTTCTGTCCTATTTGAGATTGGAGGTGGTTTTCCATGGGCTGCAGTGACCACTTAACATCAGGTGGCGTGCATGCTCGTTTCTTACTCTTACACAATACAAAAAAATAGTAAGGAACTAAATATATTATCGTTTCTGCGCGTAATAAATCAGTAACCATACTCGTATGACTCGAGGGGTTCTCGATTCATTCCCCATTTAGATTAACATCTAAAAGAAAATTCTTTAGGGTTTGGGGTTTCTAATCGTTTTTTTGTGTTCGTGACTTCAAACATAGGGAATTCTAGTGTAAGACTATGGATATTGGTGTACATAAGGATATTTCTCAGAGTAAGGAGGTTGGTTTAAAAGTACTTAAATATGTAAGAAAAAAGAAAGAAGAACTGCATACCAAAACTAGCCATAGTAACTTAATGAGGCTTTAAACGGTGGAATGGCATTATGTAAGAAACGCACCCTCAATCTCTCTAGCAGTATTGACATTGAGTGTAGAGCGACAAAATACAAGAAATATAAAAATATTTTTAAAACAAACGCTACCAAGCCTACGAAAGATGTATATTGGTTACAAATAGTATTTACAACTATCATTCTTAATTTGGGAGAGTATAAACAAGTACAATCACGCAGCAACCGCATTTCATAACATATCCTGTCAAGCTGACGACCGGACGACCGAACCTACAATCTCGTATAAGGCTAACTTCACACATAACCGTTATATAGTAGCGATTTAAAACGGTACAGGAGACGTATTCAAGTGATAAAGACTCCAAGCTTTGCTATTTCCATTGATGCTAAGGCTTACGTTGTCTATGGTGGTAATTGATTACGTATTTATAACAATAATCATACAATCGGATCGTCTTGATTCGTTGAAGAAAACCTTATCAATATTGGCCACAATTTTTGGTTCGTTCCATTAGACAACGTGATATTTCAATATATATTCATCATTCATGTCATTATTATTTTGTGCTGTAGTTGTTCCTTTTTAAGAACGGATATTTGACATTGGATTTCAAAAATGAAATTTCTAAAATATATGGTTTATAGTATTCAGTCAAATATAAAGTTAAGTGTTATGGCCAGAATTTAGTTCGGATGCACTAGTGTTTAAAGCAAAACTAATATTAATCAGCTATTTTCTGCCGAAGGTCGAGATCAAACATATAATTCCTAATAAAAGATGGCAACTTACTGAATAAACACAGCTCAGTGTATTGTATAATAACTGATTCTTAAGATTACATTAATTGAACATTCGTATTCTCTAAAACATTCATATATTAAAACTATCCCGTGACAGACTCGTTGAACGAATCTAACAATTAAAATCTGAGCGAATGAGACCGTTAACGATCAATCCACACATCTATCACTGAAATAACTGCGCATATCAATAAATATGTAACGATTTGTCAACTACTAGATCGACGGAAAAACACGGATCAGTTGACAAAATAAATCGATTCAATTTATCGTTACGTGTGCAGCTATCGTTAGAGTCAACAAAAAATGTTCGATAAAATCCACAAGTTGAAACGCGCGTGCCTATCCCCAAATGTAACGCAATAGTTATAAATCTTTGTGCAAGGCTACATTTTTATTGTTTGTTTCAAGTATTTAATTTTGAAGTAGTTAAATTACTACATTTATTTAACGCTCTATAATTGTCGTGTTAGCAAACACCACTATTTATTTTTAATAATCGTTTACTCTGAAGTCGTCTCAAGCATTAAGGGTTCGAGGCTGCAACGCCTTTTGTCCCACTGTTGGAAACGTATCTCTCATCACCACTGGAAGACCTAGTAACGTACGTACGTAATACGTAACGTAGAACTATTAACCACCACGCTAACGTATTGGCGGTGACCAACCCGTCGACGAATCCTATTTCGAGAAAGAGAAATGTGATGAACGTGAATGAGAACTGTGATCTATAATCAGGTTAGGTCTAACGAGTATATAAGTATATAACAGCTTATGTACTTGTCAGATAATCTTCCCATCGATCCTAAGCATTGGTCAATAACTTATTGACTCGTCTAAAAGTTATTAAACGGTAGTAATATCAGGTACTAAAGAAGATTCTCCATGTTTTCTCTTCAAGACTAGAGTCCAGAGAGTAAAGCAAGAGATAGTTGGAATTAGAACGTTGGTCATTCACTGAACACGACCTGGAAAGACAACAACTTCTTTTAGCAGTTGTCGTGCCTTGACATATGAGCTGAGGTCGGATGGGTTCTCCAATCCTGATAGAAGCTCAAAAAGCGTAGTGTAAGAAAGATACAGTAGCACTCCTTTAAATACTCCGGAATCTTCTTACATGTGCTGTACGGCCGCTTGGTTATTTTCGCAAGATAGAGTCTAACTAAACCCAGTCCGACGTTCTAAAAAATAGGATAGCTCTTTAAAGATTTCCTTCTCATTAAGGAAAAGGAGGAATGTACCGTTCACCTAGCACAATATTAGCATGTCCAAATATATGTTTTGATGTATTACTATATGACCAATATTTACTTGAATTACTTTAACACGGAATCAAATACAATTCGTGACAAGATTTGGTGTAAAGTACACCTGATTAGGACAACCCGTTCGCAACTGTTAGGATAAAAATCAGAACACCTCATAATATTGACGAAATTTTTAAAATTTTAATGTCAAAATTTCATAACTGGTGATAATTCGGCGTTATATTATCTTCACGGTCTGTCCGGCTTCAGTATCTGGGGCCAAGTATAAACAGCAAAAAATATCGCTCTTGACCCAACGACTCGGTCAAATAGTTTTCTCTCCGTGACTAATCAACGTTTATACTGGATAATTTTGTTTGACTCATTATAATATTAGTAATTTTTGTATTGCATATTACGATGTAGGTAATCGATAAATAATGTGGACATAAAAAAGCGATGAAGTGCGCATCACTTCGCTGCATGCATAGACAGTCAATGTTAAACAAAGTAGGTTTTTTTTATGTGAGAAGAGGAGCAAACGAGCAAACCACCTGATGTTAAGTAGTCGCAGCTCATAGACATCCTCGTACAACCACAAATACGACTAAAATCGTATCAGAGCTCGAACGTAGATACGTTGCTACTCCTGAGGACTATGATGGTCGCCCCGCTTCAAAGTGTAGCCGGCAATCGCACCTCTCCAACCGAGACGCAAGTAATACTTTACGGCGGATTATGATGGCAGCGGTGGTACCTCCCCGATCGAACTATGATTCTCCCACCTACATGATGATGCAGAAGGAAATTGGATCGGAGACCGCCAGTGGCAGAATTTTTGCTGTTCCAAGTTATACAGCTTTCAGTTTTTGTGCTGTTTATTATCTCATGACGGTATTTTTTAAACTTTATCGGAAACCATATGGGCGTTTTCAAAACACACGAAAGGCAATTTCACCGCCAACTCATATCTCCACTAACACGTTTTTAAGCAACATGCCATTTTATACAAGCAACGCCACGCTCAAAAGCTAGTAAAATATACGGCTATGCCAAAACTATGCAAAAACTGTTAAAGCTTACAAGTAATTTTCTCCCTTTCAATATATATTCATTACACAAGTTCTTAATTACAAGAATTTTAATAGTAAATTGGAATTTAGTAATCGTGAAAATTACATAATGATCATATTTTGATATGAGAGAAATACGTAGGTATTCATTAATATGACATCTCTTGGCTGTCGTAAGAGGCTGCGGGAGGTAAGAGAGCTCGAACCGTCAAGCTAAGCGACTCCGAGTAGGATTAGGCCATGAGTAGCCACACGCGATGGATGGATGGTTGGATGGATGATCCCACGGGATGGACTTCAGGCGGAGTGTCATGTCGTGTCGTGCTTCGACGATACCAGTTCCCAGGAGATCCCCGAATGCTCGTAAAATATCGGAGAAGGCCACAGAGGGGTTTTTAGTAAGTGGTAATCCTACCTAAACCGATATCGTTTCCATTATTATGATCCGGTACCTTTTACCTTCATATTCATTTTCGTTTTCACATTTCAGTAAAAGATTATCTTAATGTTAGATTTCATTTCCATGTTCCATTATAAGAACCGCCATTGGATTTTCATTTTCCCCCCTTTTCTCGTCTTTTTTATTCAAGCTTCTCTATGGCCAGTGTCAGAAATCATTATGCTATCATAAAAAATAACAAAGTATTTGGTGTAATAAGTTCAACATTTACAAATTTAATGAATTAGGTACATAATTTTGAAGGTGGAAGAACCGTTAGAGCTCGCCCGGGGCGGTACCACCGCCACCCTCATAACCCGCCGTAAAGTAACATGTTCTTCATGTATAGTGT
>DWON01005132.1:0-15301 GCA_018251015.1 Phocides pigmalion okeechobee | reverse complement strand
CGTGTACACAGTATGTCGAACGCTTCAAAGTTAACACCATTTTGTGCGTGTGTGTGTTCGTGTGTGTGTCGTCGCGCACAGCGGATCGTGTCCACTCTCGTATCTCCATGCTATACTAGTCAAGCACATTTATATTGTAAACGTAGTCGCTCACATACCAGATATATCACGTAGTCGATTGAAAAATTTAAACTACAATCTAAGAACAGAAGCGATATTTACAGTGACCATGCTACATTGGCTTCTAATTATCTTTTATCTTTTTTGGGGCAATCCTATGGTAAAGTGCGTTACATCAAATCTATTTTCAAAGCATATCTTAAATCTAAACATCAATATCTAATTAACAGTGTTAGAGCGTGAAATTTTATTAAGATTAAAAAACTAATTTGGATTAATTTGATGATTTTTTTCTAATCTTTCGAATCAACGTCAACTTGATAAATTTTCACGCTAAAATTATTATCAACAATAAAATGCCGTGATCTTTCCATGCCAGCTGGTGAGGCTATCGCACATGGTTATGAGTGAAAGCGGAAAGCGTTTCTAACATCGATACGACCGTACGACAAACATGGCCTATCAGAGGCCGCCATCAAACATCTGACATCGACACAAACATCTCTCAGTTCAATTACCTTATAGTGCGGCGCTCCGGTACGGTAGTTTGAAATAAAAGTTACTCTGGAGTATATGTACTTTATTACTAAGTTTTAAAGGACAATAAGCGTCAGTTAACCAATAGGACAGTATTTTATACCAAAAGGCAGCAAACCATGCTTCGATTTTTTGGTTAATTTGTGTTTTTTTTTTATTATTTTTAATTTCCATTTATTTTTAAACTCTATCGCGGTGCTACTGTAAGCAAATTTTCGAAAAATTATCTCCGTACGACTATCACGTGATGGACACCAAAACACGATTAGCTCGTTATAGTTACTTTTATATTTTTAATATCTTAACACCTACAGCGGGCAATGATTAATTCACTAAACGAAGTGCATTTAATGATGACTTTAGGAATCATTATAACAATATAAACGCTATTTGTAAATAACATAGAAATTTAAATATCGATACATCTCACGGTCACGTCCAAGGATATTTAAATTTGCTTGCAAAAGGTAAAAAGGTTAGGGTAAAAGAAAAGATAAGAAAAGATACGTGAGGGTAAGTTTGGAAGACCAGTAAAGAAGTATAGAGTAGGTGTGAAGTGTGTGTGATTCGGTTCAAGGTATTCGTCTAAAGTAAACAGAGTTGGACTTTAGAACATGCATTACGATCATGCAGATTTGACACAGGAACCTGACATTTTCATGCAAAGATTTCTACCGTAAAAGTTCTCAAAGCAAAAAAAAGGGACTCGTCAATATAAGAGAAAAATGTAAACTGATTTTACTAATCTAATAATAAAGACAGTAAATGTATATAGAAAAGGGTACCTTACGACATATAGAGTACAGTCGAACAACTAATAAACACTAAGAGACAACATCTAACATTCGATACACAGCAAGAAACAAGCAAATTTAAATATTTCACCTTAAAACGTATAAAAGCACTCGATAGCACATATTTGTGTCGTTATAAAAAATGGCACATTCATAATAGTAATATATTATCTTTATAAAATTTTTACTTGGTACAACACACAACAAGGTTACATTAACTATAAAAAGAGACAAAAGACTTTCATATTTACAGAAAGAAAGCAACTCTCATAATATTATCTCATTGGTAAAAAAATAAATCAACTTGAAAACGGCTCTTTATAATCTCAATTATAAAAAAGAACATCGCCACGTCATAGCTAATACTCGTTCAAAAATGGTGCACCATAGTTACATTAAAGACTATCATATATTTTGCAATTCGTCTAATATATCTCTTACGCTAATACTTTCAAACAAATCTTACTCTATCTACTACATACACTTCAAGATTCTGAAAATGCGTTTTTATTCGAAAACGTTAAGATACTTTAGTAATAGTTTTAGAAATTTTAAATAGTTTAGTTAGTATAGATTTTAAATGGCAGTAGTTAACATATAAAGGCAATTTAAGTAGAAGCTGTTTTCTATACGTTGCTCCTATATTAAGTCATTACGCACTATTGGGACTATTTTAGTGAGGCGGCAAGGACGTATTTAGTGGCATGAGGACTTGTTCACACAGGTGATTGGTCCCCACGCATGGCACCCGAAATGTCCTTCGTCGTGTATTTTGAGGCGAAATTCACACGAGGCAACCTCATGCATAATCTAATTTTCATCATCAGAAAACCCGATTGAACCGACTAGTAATCCGCAGTAAATGCGAATTTGCATTAATTTCCACGCATTTCACGCATGCGAATCATTTACGCGTTCTTATTCAAGTTTGCGGGCCAATCACGCGTGCTTATTCACGCATGTGGACAAATCACGCCTGCTTATTCACGCATGGGGATCATTCACGCGTGCTTGTTCACGCGAGCAGACCAATGACGCGTGCATGAACAAATCCGCATAGCACTAAAACGACCGAGGTCGCCCGGTTTGGCGGATTTGGTGTCCTTTGTTTTTTGTTTTAGTGTTGTATTATTCATCGCTCTGATGCGATACGGGGCTGAGGGCCGGTAGGGAGCTCCCGCCGGATTGCACGCTGATCCTCCGGTGCTCCGCCAAATAATTATTGACAAAAATCCTTCGGCCGGCCAATATGTCCGCCTTTTGCTGGAAAACAACATCACCGCACGTCAGCCGCGCGAGCGCTGCTTCGCGTAACCAAACTGCTCGGTGTTGCCAATACCAAACTCAACATTGCTAGTGTTCCAAAACCAAAATACACGTGGGGTTTTATGAAAAAAAAAAAAAAACTTTTTGGTTTTAGAACACAGATGCTACGTGTGTGTTAATAGATTTTAGTAAAAATTTAGTAAAAAGATTTTGGACAGCAGTTTCGTTACTAGCCAAGTGCCTATCTTTAACTAAGGTAAGGGGGCATTCACACTAGTTGGGTCGGGGCAATCGAGGGCATCCAGTAGCAAGTACAAAATATATAAAAGAAATAATAAATGGGAAAATTACCGTGTGAAAAGCTACTACTACGCAGAAAGTTGAAAAAATCCGGTATGTGAGCTACATCGCGGCGATATGCGAGTGTGCGGTATTGGAGGTACAATCAAATGAAATATCGGTACAATCCAAATAAATACTTTTATTAAAATGAGTTTCTTTAATAAAACTGGTCGCTTATAATGCCGGTTAAGTATGTTTTATTTAACATTAATCAATGTATTCGTTACAAGTAACTCAAAAATAAGTTAATGATAATGAAATCAACTTATAAAATAAGTACTTACACAACCGAGTCAACGATAAAAAAATAAATGAAAAAAAAGAATATAATCTAAAAGCATTTTTTAAATTTCATAACGATAAGCTAGGTTAGGTACTTATTTATCTAGTTTTGGTGTAGTAGTGGAGATAATATAATATATATTTTATGCTTTCATCAATTTTTGTAAAGCTGCTTATGTACTAAAGTTAGAAGTTTGGTAGTTATAGTGGTATAAATAATATATGTAGCTTCGTTCGAGACACCGAACACCGACTTAATATAATATTAATAATCGTTATAATTATAATAAACTCAATTAATCATAAGACTGTTCACTGAGACTCTGATAAACGAGACAGTTAAAAAATAAAAAAAATAAAAATTGCTTCTTGCAGAATAAAAAAATATTATCAGGAAGTGTAAATACCAAACATCTAATAATTAAAAAAATACAATTGTGCATACTCACAGACATCTGTATACATGCAAAACGCTGTAACATAAGCATGATCACACTTTAAATGCGAAGCGAAAGTAATTAAAAAGTACAAAAAAAAGAGAACAATTATTATCGTACCAAATAAAAAAAAAAGTTTAATAACATCTCTTCAATAGATACTCTGTACTTACAATCTAAGTGCGTCGGCCGCCATTTTGTGTACACACGGCACAAAATGGCCGCTCGTATGCGTACACGGTACGTGTAAACGCCGGGCGTTCCGAGCGACAATCCGGTATTAGCGAGTATGTACCGAGGACGTCAGAACGTGCATACACGAGCGCCATGCTTCTACAAGTTACAGATTACGATTACTGTACTGTTATTGTACTGGATTGTACCTACGTCGGTGAGTTCCGTCGCCGGCCGCCGCGACGCCTACGCGACTCTGACCTACACTTACCGTTAACATCTGAAATAGAGCGGTTTCGCTAAAAACTGGGCGGCCCCCACCATAACTATGCGTGTCAAAGAAAATGCTATGGAATTTGCTTCAAAATTTATTATACGTAAATCCTTTTTTCTCGTAACATTCTCATAACCAAGTCGTTTGTTCGTACATCGTTTAGAAGCGCTCTTATGTCCTATGTGTTGTCTCATACGTACTAAGTTTGAGGAAGGCGTACACAGGGGTCTGTTGCCGCTACACGAGCACTATCTATATAGATAACGTGTGATCGATACAAGATTTTATAACAATTACAACTTTGTAGAATATAATTACTTATGTCAGTTATTAAGTAAGAAATGGGTAATAAGTGGTCCCAAAATTGACTATGAAACGAAACAAAGCTATCGAGCGGGCACCCGAGGGTCGCTTTGCAGTAGACAATACCTCTCGTAATAACTACCTAAATAAGCTAGTGAGACTTGAAAAATTTTAAAAGTACCATTTTATCTCAGTAAAATTTTTAAAGTTAACAATTACACTTTTACGAATTCATTTAAAGGAGTTTCTTTATAACAGCTATACAAAATATCACTGCTCCGATATACATATAACGACGTTCGAGAAATATACTACCTTATTTACAAATAAGTTTGTCTAGGTTTAGCAGCGTTCGGATTTGTGAACGAGTGACAGACTCACGGATACTTAGATACTCTCTAAAGTAACTAGGAAAGGTCCCGAGGTGCGGATATGCGCGATCTTAAATACCTAAATATCTAAGCATTGCTTCGATGAAACATTAACGCGAATCAGAACAGGCACAAATCGGTATGGGAGCCCTCTACTCTAACCGCCGATGTATTATTGCTATCGACTACCTAGCTCTAAAGTTTCAACACTTAATAAAAAATCTTAACGCACTAACAAATCGTACGGCGTAATCGTAGACGCACGGCGAGATTGCGCGCGAGATGTCGTTTAAGTACGTTGCTTTCAAACAAAAGTTCCAACAACAAAAAAATGTGAGCCGTCTTGGGACGCCTGACTGATGTGAAACATCTAAGTCGCTAATACAATTAAACTCCAACATTTTTATTTAAAAAAGCGAGATAACAAATATTCGAATAGCTAATATTGAAACGATTATTAAGTATATGATTATATTGTTGAAAAGCCACGCCGCGCCTTTACCGCAAAGGTAAAGCAACGGCACGCCGGAAATACCCGACAAGACACGAATTTATCCGAACGGGGCGTGCCGTTAGATGTTTCACATCGACGGTCGGGTGCGCGATGTTGGCGCTCCACTTTGCTTGTTGCCATACATGTCAATATACGGTGCATACAGGTTACTGGTCATTATGCAAAACAATTGTCAAAACAACTATAGTCAGAGCATCTTACCATGTAACAGATATTTACGACTAACGGTTTACCAATTGCTGATATTACTAACCGGTTACTTTCTCTTAGCCAATTAGAACTTTTACTTTAGTCGTAAGCGCGATCAAAGTAATCGGTTGGAAACATTGGCGATTAGAAAAGCGTTAATCGTGAGTAACCTTTACATAGCAAAACGTATAAATTGCGCGATAACATTTTGAAATCATACGATAGTAAGAGCGATGTGGTTGGCAGTGGAGCGGCAGCATGGCGCGTGTGGTCGCGTGCGGTCGGGTGGGAGCGCGGGGTGCGCAGGGGTGCGCGGGGGTGCGCGGGCGGCTCAGAAAATGGTGGTCTCGGTGCGCGCGGGCGCGTCGTCGTCGATGTAGGCGATGTCCGGCGGCGGCGCGCGCAGGCGCGAGCGCAGCCCGGCCGCCGAGTGCGCCGACAGCCGCTCCTCCAGATCCTCGAGCGTCGACTTGAACGCGCGCACCACGCGCAGCTGCAAGCAACACAACCCTCCAACACGCGCCCTGCCGCCTGCCGCCCGCCCGCTACGCCCTCCTACGCCCGCTACGCCCGCTACGCCCGACTCGATCGCCACCGATAGCGTTGAGAGTGTGGTGTGGATGTCTCTGTACGGTACCGACGGTTCTGTATTCAGAGTTGCGACGTCGTGTCCGACTCTACGCATGCAGCTACGGGCCGCGGCCGACGCGACCGACGCGACGTTCGCGCGGATGATGGCCGGTGCTGGGTGGGCGCCATGCTCGCGCTAAACAAAAACTTACAAAAGAAAGGTGTGCGAGCGAAAACTGCTAAGAACGAACACTGTGGCCTCGATGAAGAGTAAATGAGACATCACAAAGCGGGACGGGTAGTACGTGTCAAGAGAATCGATGTCGAGGGGTCTGTAGCTCCGGTTGAGTGCGGTGAGAGGCCGGTGCCAATGTGGGAGGGCAGATCTACAGCCGGAGACGTGGGGAGATGCATTACAGACGAGAAAACAGAACTATTGAAAAAGCTCCCGGTAACTCGTCGACCCTAGACCAATCGCAATCGACTGTCACGACACAACGCTGTCAATCAGTTTCAGTTTTTATTTACGACAATTCAATCGAGACAACGTCAACTCTTCCTGTATATATTCTTAAAAAATCATAGTAGAGAATAGAGTAGTAATAAACTTATCGCCAAGTATGGCAGATATATTGATTGCAATAAGTATTTGTTGAAATATATTTTTTTTTTTGCTATTCATTTCATCAAATTAACAAATTTGATATTAGTATTGGAAGATACCCGGATTTGCACAACTGAAACTGAATTACGTCATCGTACATCACACTTTACGTCATAAAAATAAAAAAGCCAAGAAAGAAAAAAAGAAACAATTTCGAAAACATTGACAACGTAAAGCCTAAAGCGTCCACCTCGATTGTGGATTTGGAACAATATAAAATGATATAAAACACAACGGCAACGTATCAAAAAAATAAATACAACAACGTCCTAAACGAACTATTCCAATACGACACGAACGAACGCGAATATGCAAACGGGTTCACACAAGTAGTGATGGGATACCGAGCAGTACAAATTGCGAACGGTCGAGTGTCGTGTCGCCGCGAGCGTGTGGGACTGTGGGAGCTACGCCGCTACGGCGCTACGCCGCTACGGGCTACGCGCTACGCCGCTAGGGGCCGCTAGGGGAGAGTACCGTGAGCGTCCGTCGCACGCAGCGCGCCGCCAGCCGCCGCGCCCGCCACTACACCTCGGTCTCCAGCACCGGACGAGGCTGCCAACAACATCTCTCTACGACGCGCGGCTCGCCCCATTCGACACCGTCCTACGTGCGTCACCCCTGGCTTTACAACCGCTCGGAGAGATATGGGGCTCGCGAAACGACACCGAAACGATCACGTGTCCATAAAATACGTCACCAAACCACTTCAAGCCAGAATTTGTACCCCTCGATAATTTTATTTCTGAAAATCCTTACATGTTTATTATTTCGTCAGACTAAACTTCTTAATGTAACTAGATCAACAAAATTGTATGGGTTCGAAATTGAACTATTGATTGAGTATTTTTCCCCATTTAAGAGTTACATATATAAAACTTTAATTTCCCTCTTATATTTCTCGATTTTTTTTTAATAAAATAATTAATATTTCATACAAAAGATTTATCGTTACATTACATTCTGTAGTAACGAAACAAGAAAAATAATGTTATGATGCAGTATTTGTATTGATGCCACTTTTGCTACAATAAATGTTACGTAACACACTTATTGATACCCTGCGTGTACGTATTTTATGGACATTCCCTTAAACAACTCGACTATACCCCTAAATATTTACACAGCCTCGTAAAAACTCAACGATTATCCATGAAACAGAATCGAGGGGATTTATTGACGTTGTACCAAAGAACTACGCGTTGTGCCATTTGTGTTTGTACCATTGGAACTAGTACAATGATGTAATACTATGTTACGACGTTTATATTGAGTTTCGTGGGATATTTATGTACTGTGTTATCCAACATACGTCTGCCTACGATTCTGAATCACTTCAAACGCGGTCATAACGTAGATTTATTATTATTACGCCCGGCAATGAATCTTGATCCGATCGATTGACGTCATCTTTCCGCGTATTCGCGTTCATACTATTTTCCAGCGGCATCTATCTTTATTCCTTATCGTATTACATTGTAATGATTTCCTTTGAAAATATCATCAATTTAAAATAACTTGGTAATAAAAGAAAAGTAACAAATATTCGCAAAGTAAACAAAAAATATTCTAGCAAGCAATTCTGAAATTAATAAAATTGTAATAAAAAAAACATTTATAGCAGGCACTTCATAATTATCCGAAACGCATACGTTTTATCAATATGGCATATAATTTTATTGAGTGATTATGCCATTTGTGAACTAGATTGTACGTTCATTATTTGAGAGTAATCGTTTATTTTTTATTATTTTGTTGTAAACTTTAATATTATTTTAATGTTTGTATCACGCGTATTAAGATGACGTCATATTTATCTAGACCAAAAAAGCTATTTTGTTTATATTGAACAGTTATCAATCTTCGATATTTGTCCCCATATCTGTCCTAGCTACAAGCAGGCCAACATAAAAGAAGACCCTTCGTAACTATACATAATAATAAAAATTGTAAAGAATTGGTGCTTGTACATGGTAGGGTCGGGGTTTAGTGTATGACCTAGTTCATGGAAAACTAGCGGAATTAGTCTGTCTGTTATTACGTGGTTGATTGTATCTACTGAATGGAGTATAACCGGCTTTTCACAGTTTAACTTATTCACACAATTCAGGGAAACGGGTATTGTATTCGTAATAATATTTGGAAGATTCTGTACAATCTGACGTCTGGAGGAGTGTCTAATCGAGCGTTTTCAAGTGTCGCGGGAGAGGCCGCGGGCAAGAGCTAGTAAAAAATAAAAAACGGAACGTGTGTCTGGTGTGAGGCATGTATGCGGCCGTCTCGGCCCGTGTCGCGTGATAGAAATATGACTCGGAAGTGCCAACCGAACTGAAAAACAACCAAACAATAAATAAAAATAATGATGAAAATAAAGGTAGAAGGAAGTCGAATCGAGGCCTTAGCTACCCTGAAGATCGACAGCTAAACTACGCCTACACAACGCCGGGCGATGACACCTATGATGCTAGGAGTGGACCGGGGTACTAACCTTCGCCGATTGAAACCCAAAAATACGACAAAACCATTCAGACGTCTTAAATACAGCTATTTATCGTGTTTATTTAGAATAATTTATTTAGGGAGTATGCTTTTATTTCATTTTTATATCGAGTTCAATCCAAATTCCATATCTATGGTGGTGGCTCGCGTTTTAATCTCGGTTCGTAATTTAGTCAACATGTTACTTAGTGATCTACCATGCCATGTTAATTTTAGTATTCAAACATTTAAATTCGGGAGCCAAGGAGGAACAAATATTTGCCTACGAGCTTTAGCGCGTCGATTTACAATTGTGAAAACAACATTATCTATAATAATTAAAACAAAAATACTTTTCCTCAAGCCATATAACAGCCGAACTAAATTTAGCTAACGATATTTGCACAATTGTATCACGTTACACGGAAAAGTTAAGAAGCTACACAAAATCACTTTTATCGGTTAAATTTTTATCAAACGTTTACGATCGTTTGAATGTTAATTTTGTTCTACACATCATACTCACCAGACATGTCCACATGTCCGTACCGCGTGTGGTGTACCAACTATATACAGATACATATACGGACACTACAACAAGCCTAACATAATACGCAAAATAACACAATGAAGGCAAGTTTCCAACGGTAAGGCAAGCCATAACTACAGACATGAACATCCTTCGACGCCCAGTGTGACGCTTGTACCCACCTGACTGAACACCCCGACATAGCACGGCTAAGGGACAACATTCACAAACATAAAACAAAAAATTTAAACAAAAACAAACGGAAAACAAACAAATAACATTGACATTACAACGGCAAGGAAAGACAGGCTCGTCCGAGAACGGTTAAACTTTAGTGTTAGTACGGCGAGCATTCACGGCATGCCCTCTACAAATGTGTATAAACATTTTTGGTTTGTTGCTTCCATTTTACTTTACGTTCAAGAAAAATCCACTCCACACTCAAAATTATTAACGTTCCTTTCAATAGCAGTAACTGAACACAATTCGATACAAAAACAACATATTGAAAATAATTTGAAAACATTGGGAAAACATAGTAAATTAATTTGTTACTGCTAATATTGATATCGGTAACGCGTGTTAGTCGTATGCCGTGCGGCTCTGTGCCTTAGGTACGTGTACAAACGGCATTGTCATTCAAACAGAGCTGGGGTTGCTTTGGATCAGTAGCGAGGATGTAACGGGTTGGCGTATCACAAGCAAAACACTATTCTTAAAAAAAAAAAAACAAATAAAACAGACAAAAAATAGTAAAAAAAAAATCAAACAGTCAGTATGACTAAATAAAAGATAGACAAGAGTGAAGAAATAGTCATATTTATACCGCGTTGTGGTTTTATGTAGTGTAGATATTATAAAAATAATTATCTATTGGGAATAGTCATAGTAACTGTTTGGTGGGGGTAAGAGGGGGAGGTACATAATATGAGGGACAAGTAACATCGTCACAGCCTACATAAATCGCATGCCAATGGGTAGTGGTACAGGGTGGGGGTACAGTCAACTCAGGTATTAAATTATAACAGAAATAAAATTATAATAAATAATATTGGAAAGCGTCAGACTGTATTCCGTACTGCGGAGCATGCATGGCCGTTACTCGCGATGTTTACGCTATCTAGTTCTAACTGGGTTTCAGCCCGGTTTCATGACACAGACAGAAAGTAGGAAATAAATTGAAAGTAACTTAACGACAGCTTATTCAGAAGATTTAAGGTATAGAAAAGATTTAGATATACAAATTAATAGATTGAAACGGAAGAAGTGGATGTCATGAGACCGGGTACCAGAGAATTAATAAGTTTTAGAAAAAAAAATCTAATACAACTTTGTCGGTTGCTAATTTTGCTTTTATTTTTTGTCTTATATAAAATTAATACCAATTAAATCGTCAATCAAAATGAGAAACCGAACATTATTTTAATCTACGTTAACCATGGGCCAAAATAATATAGCGTCACTACTGTTATAGTTTGTAAAGTGTTTCTCTGTGTAGGTATAGAAATAATTACTATCGAACAAGAACAGAAGTAAAGGAGAATAAATAAAAAAGGAAAATAAAAAAATAAAATGAAAAAGAATAAAAAATAAACAAAAATTAAAAAAAAAAACATAAATAGTCGTTTTGAAAGTTTGAATTCATTATCGCAAAAAATACATGTGTCGTTATTTTAATAATTATATATATATAATATATATATATTAAATTTCGAACTGTGAATAATCCGGCTTTCTGTACCAATAAATCAAATAATGTGTAAGAAAATGAATCAGCGTAATCTCTATGACGATATTATCTATATATGGATGCATAGTATTGAAAATGGTGGTTATATTCGACTTGTATGCAAAAGTAGTAAAAGTATATATAAATGGACAATAATATCGGTAACTTAGCGTTAGGATGCCCAACTTATCCGCAGTGGTGACCTGTTGACTTTGCAGTATATATAGAAGTTTTATATTATTCTGTAAACTAAAAAACTCATCCCTTTCGCGTTTAGCATGGACACATAGGCTTCTGCCACTCCTATTTCGTATATTCCAAATTCTTTGTGAAAATACTGAAATTCCATATATTTTTTTTATATATCACAACGTTTCTGTATCCAATTTTGACAAAACTTGTCTCATGAAATTTATTTCATTTTGAAGTTATGTCAAAATTTACTACAATAAACATTACCTAAGATTGTCATAGATTGTCATGTCATATAATAAATTATTAATCTAAATAAATCAGTCTAAGAATCAGTCTATTTGGAAAATCATGATATTATCTATGACAAACAAATGACGATCGAATGCAAAAGTCACGTCATCTAATGTAATATTAGTGATTTTATTTCAACGGCATACAATTATATTGCAACGTCATAAGCATATGCCTTTTGCAAACGACCTTCAAAAATATTTCTGTGAATAATTATACATTAGTACGAGTACGAAGTTATTAATTTAAATTATTTTTTACGAAAATACTAATTTCCAAGCGATTTTAAGAGGAAAACATGAAATTAAGAATTTTAAATAATTATTCACAGAAAATTAAGTCCACGTTTGAGTACTCAAAACCTAATTTAAGACTCAGATTAGGACTAAAAAAACCCCCACAAATTATTTGATGGAAAACAATCATCAAATAATAGATATATATTCCCACATATAGTATACCCCTTTTTTGTATGATTTCATATTATATGCCAAAATGTGTTCTTGTCATATAATACGAATTCAATCCCGACCTAATTTAACTATTTTAAAATTTACCGTCGGATGAATAAGCATTAAAAAGTGGTGACGAGTTGGGATAATCCGGATTAATTCCGAATGAAGATCCTTCCTCGCAATATATTTTGCTTCTTTCGTTGCTATTAGGTTTCTTGGCAAGTTGAGTTTATATCAACAATTCAACCTGTAGTTCTTTTTTCAAAATTATAATTTCTTTTTTTTTTATTCTACTTCTTATTCTAAGTAGAGGCTTTGTTACGACCACTTAATTACTGTAACTTGGCTGACACAAGCCAATTATACTCCTCACTTCTTCTCTTTCTACTACTCTTACAACTGCTAATGGCATTTACTTCATATTTATCCAACATCTCAACTCTTATTCCCCCGACGGTACAACCCTCATAAACCCCATTTCCCTCTATTTTCTTGCAACAACCTATCATAAAGTACACTTATGACGTTTAGTCCCAACTACCCTTACTCCCTTGACGGTACTCCCAACAAAATCCCATACATCTCCTCTTTATTATGCTCGCAATGACCTATCGCAATAAACACTTACAAACATAAATCCCAACTACCCTTATTCCCCCACGGTACCCCAAGCACAACCTCATATCCCCCTTCCTGCTACCCCTGCAACTTATCGCAATGAACAAATACATTTAACCCCCAGTACCCTTAATCCCCCGAAGGTACCCCATCCCCGAGAAGCGCAAGGCGACAGCGCGTACCTGTGTCTGCAGGCGGGTGAGCCCCCGGATCCAGAGGATCTGTCCCGCGCGGGGCTTCTTGTCCAGGTCCGCGTCGTAGTCCGGACCTGGCTGGATGGTCTCCGGGTCCGGTTGCCCGCGGCCCCATCTGCAAATAGTTTATTTGTTATGTGAGAAAAGAAGCAAAAGTGTAGGCTGCCTGATGTTACGTAGTCGCTGCAGACCAAAGACATCGAAGTTGAGACCTAAACACCACTGAAGCTCTTACGTAAACGCATTGCTACTCTTAAGGATTAAGATCCTTGTTCGTTGGTGTAACCGCCCCTTTCCGACCGATGCTTCACGGCGTATAGAGGGCTGTGGTGGTACCTCGGTGATAGAAGTGATACAATGTACATTTTTGTGAATAGTAACGTTGTCGTTGTTGTGTTTAGATAAAAAGGTAAACAACGTCTCGTTACTAAAGTTTAGAGATTAGATTGTGATGACAATTATAAACTCAATATTTTTAATTATACACATATATATACTGTTTTTGTTTCAATTGTGCTGTGTGTTGTCACAGTAACATTACTCAGAAAATTTTAACAGAACTGTATGATATTTTTAATTTTATGGTTTATCTAATCCTCTTGTTTTGCTTAACTCACATTCATTAATTGAATTGAACTTGTAATTTGCCAAAGAAACACAAATTTAAATCTAATTTTAGCCTGGACTCGAACCTGAAACTTCTATAAAGATACTACACCAGGCAGGCTAGTTCTTTTGCTACCACTACATTCGTGAAAAACTAATACAAGTTTAATTAAAAAGTCAACTATTAAATTCTATTTACTATACAGGGATTATTATACAGCAGTTCCAATTAATCTTTACTCACTTATTATTACTATCCATTTTTAGAGTATAGGGTTGGTCTTGATCCCGTATGTATAAATTGTTGTCCACTGTCGAGGATCTCGGGAAGGGAGGGGGGAGGGGACTCGTGAAGCAGCGACATCTTGCGGTGGTAGGAAGCAGATTATTTAGGTTATTAACCTCGTGATAATCACTTCTACTAATCCGTACTGGAGCAACATAGTAACATATGCTTAAGGCTTATTAAATACGGCTTTACCAAACTTTTGTCTACTAGTGGGATACGAAAAGATACCAGTAAAAAATATATATTAATTTTTGGCTGACAGGTTTTTTCAGTCAGTTTTGTTCTCAGTCAACGTTAGTAATTAGGACGTACAAATTCGATTAATTACTAAAGTTTTTTTTTTATTAATTAAGTAATATACACATTTCACAGTACATTATATAAATAATAATGTACTAAATATTGAATTTTAAAAACATGCCTTCGACATTAGTTTAAAGATTAATTCAATCATGAATTTTAAATTACGTCGTAATAAAATACTTCTTTTTTATGAATAAGTAGCAAAAATAAGCAGTTCAGCTGATGGTAAATGATCACCACTGTCCACGGACAAGTGTTACCAACTACCGCAGAAGTTCCACCTAAGGTCGATCATAAATACATTGTTACTCCTGAAGACTAAGTGCCTTACATCATCGGGAACAGTAGGTTGAGTAAGACATGTTTTTTCGAATAGTCTCACATGAGATAAGAGAGGGAGAGCTGGAGAGGGAGGAAACAGAGTTTGGGAGGAGAATTTGGAGCGATTTTGAAAAAACCACCAAAAATCACCTCACATAAATAATTTATAAATGGTGCCTCATACAAGGGATACTTACGACAACTTCTTGGGTATCTTCCTGGTCGGCACGGTGGTAACCAGCTGGCCCCAGACCAGGGTGCCGGCGCCGAAGAACAAGCACCAGAGCCACTGGTCTATCGTCAGTCCGGCCGTACTGAACGCCATACCACCAAACTGGATTATTATCACCTGGAATCCAATGGTCCACTTGTCTTCATCAGTACATTCAATTAATTCAGGTCAGTTGATTGGTGACTGCCATGCATAGTCACCGGGATCCAACTCCTTATAAAGCA
>DWON01005131.1:0-15303 GCA_018251015.1 Phocides pigmalion okeechobee | reverse complement strand
CAGCTCGGCCGGCGGCGCCGCCGACAGCGCGCGCCGGCACGTGGGGCACGACGCGTCCTGCTGCACCCAGCGGCACAGGCACGAGCTGCGACACGCACTCGTATAGTACACGTCGCGTTGCTATGGTAACACGCGACCCGCGCATCCCGCGATTCTTCTACAAACGCTTCGTGATCGGAATCGTAAAGCCGAGTCTACCCACAGTCGTCGCAATTTCAATGTTTTTGCACACATACACACACAGACCTCTTTCGCATGCACACACAAGGCAACAATTTTATTTTTATATCTTATTTCACCACTCCCTTCGCCCACATTCATTCATATACGGAACCAAACACTGAAATAGAGCAGCGGCCCTAAAGTTTAATGCGACATCGCTTGCGCGAACCCTCACGCGCACGAGACGCGTGCACGTGACGCAATAAATAAATAATAAAATGTATCAACTTTACATTCCCAGCTCCAAGCAAATCTTTTACGTCACAACACTATCTACATATACATACATATGTTTCATTTCAATATGTATGTACATTGTTTTATTATATATAATACAGGACATTACACTGATTCAATGTTGCAAAAACATTTGTGTACTGTAACGCAAGTATCAAAATGATAGACCACAACCGAGATAAGACCGAAATAGCTGAAAATAACTGTTTTAATTTAGATAACATAATTAGGTCATTGATAAGATATTATCTACGTAAATATGCAAAAAACCAGAGTTCTACTGCCCTTTTACGTACTAAGTCCTCCCAGTATGGTAACCAGCCTGCAGTGGATTATTTCTATTCAAATCAAGTTATAATATGTAAACTCGCAGTTTCGATGATTACCTTCCCCGTTAATGCAAGTGATAACTAATTTGTAATATGCACGTGATTACGATAAATCAGAGATGCGTGCCAGGATAGGAATCTTATCTTACAGCCAATGTACCTTGAAATAGTTCAAATGCTTTTAAGAGCTATTCTTGTGTGGGTAATGTAATTAAGCTAGTTGGTATAAGGTGGTACAACCTTCACGATGCGACCGGAGCTCACTGTCACAAACATATTTTACCGTGAAGCTTATTTGCATTTCGGGGGAAGGTGTGGTAGGTTGCTGGCTCATTTGTTTGTGGGACTTTATTTTACGGGATTTTAGTTTCCTATGTTAATTTTATATTTTAAAAAAGCTAGAAATGTATGGTCGTGCGCTTACTTATGGAATAGGTGCGCGCAGGGCAGCTTGCGTGCCTCCTTCATGGGCTCCCAGCAGATGGCGCAGTTGTCCTGGTTCTTCTCCACCTCCTCGGGGCTGGCCATCGGGTAGCTGCTCAAATCGAACAACCATTAATATTGGTAATTACACATATCAATCAATCACACAAAATTTAATTGTGGCAAGGTGTAAAATTAAACCGTTTTTTAATTGGTTATCGTACCACCCTATCCTTTTTACTATGTAACGTGTGCACTGATTAATAGTTTAGCAATGACCACGAGCCATGCGAAATGGTTCGAAAGATCGGCAATCAAAAATCGCTAGACCTGACTACCCTTTATACAGTAAAATATATAAAATACACAATAATATTAGTTTAAAATCACTCTTATCTACGTACAATAAATATCCATAAATACGTATGATTGAATTTAAAAAATAATTCTTAAAAAACACAACATCCAATTTTTATATTTCCATAAAATTAAACGTTCTCTATTCTTAATGCTTAATAATTAATAGATACTTATGTATATATACATTTTAGGAAAAACAACAATTTTAAATATTTAAACATTACGTTTGTAGGTTACATTTATGGTAGTAATCGAAGCTGCTCATACACAGACGTTCATCGGCTACCGTGACCACTTGACATAAGGTAATAACCTCTAATTCATGTTAAATAGAAACGATGCATCGATTTTATCGATATGTTTCATTTCAGACTATAAAAACTACCTTCAATAAGAAGTGAAAAATAACAAACGAGTGTGCAGACCGTCTGATGTTACACGGTCTCTGCAGCTCATTGACATTACGCCCAACAAAGTTAAAGTCCTGTCTGATACTGCGCATAGCTGTGTCACTCCTGAGGCAGAAGATCACCTCCCTTGTAAGTGTAGCTGGAAAATACACCTCTAAAACCGAAACATACGAGCTATTTTACAGCTGATTATGAGAGCGGCGGGTGTACCTCCCCAGTTGAACTGTTATTCTTGCAATCACATAACTTTTAGACGACAAGAAGCTTCATTCATTATAAAATGTTTACCCGTATCATAGTGCCACATAACCTCATAATCCGCCATAAAGCATTACTTCTTTTTCCATTGGAGAGCTGCGGTTGCCGGCTACACTTTGAAGTGAGGCGACCATCTTAGTCCTCAGGAGTAGGAAGTAAAGGATCTACGTTCGAGCTCAAATAAGATTTCAGTCGTGTTTGTGGTTGTACGTGGATGTCTATGGGTTGCGACTACTTAACATCAGGTAGTTTGCATGCTCGTTTGCTACTCTTTTGATATAAAAAATATTACGACAATAAGTTTGAATTATTCTGAAATGTTTACCGATATCATAGTACCAGTATATAATGATCTGATTTCAAACATTGGAGTACATAAACAGCTCAAGGCGCAGAGGTCCTGTTGCCACCGCAACCGCGGACCTTTCCGCCGCAAGTAAACTGAAACTTATATGAACCGTTTCGGGGCGAAGATATATTTCGTGGCCAGCGCATACTGTAGTGCGCATTACACCTGATACTGAATTTCACGACATTAATGTTTATCTTATTGTTATAATAAAATTAAGATAGAAATCTGAATAAGGTATAGGTTATAAGGTATGGGTTATCAAACGTATTTTACCGGTGTGCCTATCACCGTTATGAAACTAACAATCATATACATGACATGAAGAAGCAAATACTTCAACATGATATCTTATAATTTTGCAAAGTAAAGCAAATTCTACTAATATCACAAATGCGATAGTTTGGATCTTTTACACAGAAACTTATGGTGTGAACTAATGGATTTAAAATAAACTTCACAGTAATATGGCTCATACATCAGAAAAACGGATAGGCTTTAATTTATAAAGATAATGTGTACATTAGCCAAAATATAACGGAACTTGTTAAGAAAGTTTTTTCCTTCGGCTTTTTTCTCCCGTTCAACCTTAGCCAACAGGGCGCTCAAAGCCGATGTACTGATTTCAAATTGTACCCTTGACGTTCATTAAGTGTATGTAAATAAATACATACCTTACAATAAAATAAAATATTTGAATTTGAAAAGTGGGAAAAATCTATCATCTGTGAGTTATTTTGGCGTGCGCTGAAAAAACTATAGGTTACACGAATATAGTACATAGTGGAAATGTTTCTCTTGAAAAGTTCTAAATAGAAGTCCACGACAACATATATCTTTATGTGTAAGCCATTATTGCTAAAATAGTAAACCATAAATACAAAAATATTTTATACTTTATTTCTAACGCACAATTTGCAGTAACATATAGACTCTTATCAAAAACAGGTACTTTACCGTGTTTTAAATTTAAAATAGATAAAAGTTGGCTTTTAGACTAGTTAATATGGGAAAATATTTTAAAAGTTACGACGGTGAGAAAGTGAGTGTGCGTTAAAATTGTGCGGCCGGGCAGGGCTGCCGGACACACTGAGAGCGCCAATTTGGGTAAAAGTTCGTATCTGAATAGGGTAAGTCTCAAGGAACAAAATAGAATAGTTTTGATCACTGAAATAATCCGTAAAGAAGGTGAGCCAAATGCCATTTTAAGAATAAGTGCAATCTCCGCTGTCATATATTGAAAAGGTTGTTGTGATAACCTTCTTTTAAAGCAGTTACCTAAATATAAACTTTGCGGGTATAGCCGTGTGATAACACTAGTATTATATATAAACATATAATTTCTGAATCTTTTCTAACCAATGAATAGTATCAACCAATGGCTTGTAACGACTTTAACTTTAGGGAGCCTACACATAAAATATACATTACTGTGGGTGGCGGACCGTTGATCAATTTAAAACAACGTTCGTTACCAGTAAGGATATTACGAAGCCCATGTTTATAAATATAGTGCTGATACCGAGCTTATCAGCAAATACGCTGGCGGCCCGAAACGAAGTAATCCAAGGACTTTATTATCAGGATTATTTACATTAACATACGTATCAGCAAGATAAATGTATCGATTTCCTCTTTATCCGTAAAGCGACAAATTTCCAGGTCTATTTTCACTTCTTATTTTATCTAGAGAAGAAAGGTTCCTCATTTTCCAACTAGTTGAATAGTAACTACTCTGAACGGACAGGTTGCATTGAGAGGACAACGAGGAAATGATTACAATAATAATGTTAAAAAGGAAAAGATTTTTGAGATTTCATTGTACCATATTAGCTCCGAAACTACTGAACTCATTTTAACGATTGTTATTAAGAAAATAGAGTATAATTTGTTTATCTGTGCGTTTGTACGATCTTATCTTAGTAATGGCTGAAACGATTTCAGTGCGGTTTTCACTTGGGTACTGCAGTACGCTTAACAATTTAGTGATCGTTTCATATACACATATTGTGAACATACGTAATTATCAAAACTTTCCATATGTATATCACGTGTTAATTACAATAATGAAATTCTTAACACTAATTATAATAAATTCCCGCATTCCCGCGTTGAATATTGATTGCAATTCTCCGCGCGAGATATGAACCATACCTCTCGTTATCGGTGGCTTCTATCAAACTTGTTACTACTTGGGACTAATTGTTTGAAAAATTATATTTTTTTCATATTAATCTTTAATTTGTTAAACGTTGAAAACCATTTTTGATATATCATAATTTTCGCTCCAAAATATCCAGAGATAGCTGAAAATCATGTGCGCAAGATACGAGAGCAGAGCCGCGAGGGAGTGCTTGTTTATTATTGTTAAGTACAGATAATAGTTTACCCTATTGTCACAAGTGTCAAGTAAATAAATGTCAAGAGTTAATTCAAAGTCAAATATTTCATTTATTTTTACGTACACTTAATGAATGTCAAAGACACAATGTAAAGCCAGTACGTCGGTTTCGAGCACCGTTGGCTAAGGTTGGCCGGGGGAAAAGGCGACGGATAAAACTCTCGGCGCTCTCGTATCGTAATGTCGCCGTTTTTAAGGACACGCTGTCACTATATGTTATTCGAAGAGGCAAGGATTCATTTACATAAAATATTGCGCAAGCATTTAATATTAAGTAACGATGTAAATGCTAAAGATATTACGTGGGAGTAATGACGTGTTTATTTCTCGCGAATCACTCGCCAGTTGGAAAATTAACGACACACATTAGGTAGTAAAGGGCAGCTTATAGCCCTTTAAACCTTATTTAGATATTGTATTAATAAAATTAATAACAACGCATTAAGCTCGCTAATGATTAACTCTAACGAATAAACGACTCAATGAACATTAACAGAAAATTTTCACAATATTGAATCGCTATCGTAACAAATATTAAATCACATCAAATTGTCCAAATATAAAGTTTTAATTGCCTTTTGATAATTTAAAGTTGATTGCCGTCAAATGATACTAATGAATTTGTGGGTTGCCGTTATCTGGGCGCAATACTCGCTGCGCGTTTACAAATTGTTCTCGTAATTAGGTGAACTTAACACTCTCCCTGCGGCTTCAACACTGCTGTGTAATGCGCGGCGCAACGCGCTTGCTGCTCGTACACACCTGTGTTGTAAGGACAAATCTGTATGGATTACGGGCGATCAAAAGTGCTGTTTCCGTCAGCGCTACAAGTATTCTTCGATGATACACAGATGCTAAAAAATTCAATATTACAGTGAATTATCGGCTTTTCATTCAAGGCTTTTCGGCATTTTCGGTCTAGATACATAAGCTTAATGTTTAGTTCTGCAACGTCGACCCGATCTAACATATGAGCACCGCAGTCAAACGGTTAATTGGCTGTCGTTTTTTATAAAGCAACACGTGCCTGCTTGCTTAATGTCGACTCGTATTTTGAACCCCAACACGTGCTCATTTCATTAATTCTGTTTTAATTGGCGAGCCGTTTAACATCATTTTCGCAAAATTATTTTTTAACGATACGAAGTAAAATATTAAATCGATATTTTTATATCATGTCAAATGTATTTACATGACATAATTACAATATTGCAATTCGTTTTTCATTCAGACTAATCAACTTGTACACCAATACCATTTTATTTGAACACAGCTCTTTTACGACAAGCTTCTGATTTGCAAATAAAAAAATCATACAAATTTCTTTAAAGTTCAATTGACAATGAACTTCACCGTAGTCAGAAGTTTGCAAAAGTACTAAAATAATAATGAGTCAACATTTGATTGACTTGACTTGACTGAATTCATTAACTTTTCGTAGTTTTTATAATATTTTTAACAAGTTTTTTTTTTAGAAAAAATGTGGGGTAATGTCGCAAAGATATTTCAAATACTCTCTCTATATGCTTTCGACGGGAACTGTGACTTTAGTAGGTATACATCATATAAAACCCGATCTATCTTTGAAGAGTGGTAGAACCATAATTTGACCGGGATTGTATTACCGCCGCCCTCATAATGCGCCGTGAAGCAGTTCTTGGGTTTCAGCTGTTGGCTACATTTATAAGCGAGGCTACCATCTTAGTCTTCTAGAATAGTAATGAATCTATGCACGGAGTCCGGCAGGACCTTAATATTTTTAAAGGTTGAAAGTAGACACGGGCCGAAGGGACCACTAAACACTGGTGGATTGCATGCTAAATACAATGGAGTCCTTATACAAGTTAAAGGTGGGAGACCTTTAATTCGAACGGAGAGGTACCACCGCCGCATTCATAATCCGCCGTAAAGCAATACTTGCGTTTCGGTGGGAGAAGTGCGGTTGCCGGCAACACTTTGAAGTGAGGCGACCATCTTAGGCCTAAGGAGTAGTAACGTAGATACGTTCGAGCTCAGATACGATTTCAGCCGTTCTTGAGGTTAGATGTCTATGGGCTGCGACTACATCACATCAGGTGATTTGCTTGTTCGTTTGCTACTCTTCTCACATAAAAAGAGCCGGGCCGAAGGGACCACTAAACATCAGGTGAAAGACATGCTAAATACAATGAAGATTAAATAAAAAACAACGGTACCCACTTGCGGCTCATGTGGTGCGCGAGCGCGGTGTAGAGGCGGTGGCGGCGCACGCGCGTGAGCAGCGCGTGCAGCAGGTGGCGCAGCTGCACCAGCAGCACCAGCGACGCCATGGACACCACCGCGTTGCTGTACACCACCATGTGCCCCACGTGGCACGCCTCCGTCACCAGCGACACCGACTGCAAACACACAACCACACTAAATGACCGACCACTACGCGAATGATACTATGCGACGAATTATAATGAACTACATTTTGCCGTTGTTCTTTCTCGCATTTACACTTTTTAATTGTTTTTTTTTTATATAAAAGCATGTTTTTTCGTTTTTTTAACTATTCTTTATTCTAAACATCGTGTTATATCTTTACAAAGTATAAAACAAAGTCGCATTCTGTCGTTTGTCTTGATGAATGAATAGACAAATTCAAGAGGTAAGATTTAGAGTACTTGGTAAAGCCACTTGTTATGACAATTTGCTTAGCACGTATTTCGGACGGAATAATAAATACTTGCATATAGAATTAGGAATCACATTTACTACAAAAGCAATTTATTAGCGTAAGGTACTCAGTATTGAGTATTCTACGATACAAGGATAAATAGTGACTATATGTAGATACAAAACGAAGAAATAGGAAGAACTGCGTAGTATGACGAGGTCAGTTTCTGTACTATAAAAGGATTTTAGTTATGTCAATTAAATATTACTTTAACATGTTTATCAAGCTTCTCTCTTAAACGTTTATAAGACAGAATATTTCGATATTTTCAAACAATTTGTCCCACAATTGATATACGCCGCCGGTGACAAGAGGATTGATTCATATCTCGGGCAAAGAATTGCGATTGCTATTCAACGCGAGGATGCCGCCATAAAATTATGACAAAAGTAATGAAGAAAATCAATACATTCAAGCAAAAGGCTTTGCATTACTCATACCTTCTTAATACGATTTTACGTTTTAACTCTCTCAACCACCGCTACCGAGGTAGAACTTAGTGCCTCAAAGTTGTTAAAACCGAGGTCCTATTACAGCACTGAAATACAGCAAGCCTAACTTTTGGAACTGTGGAACTTTCAAGTGGCCCCGATACCACTCGAGTGACTTGGTTTCGTGCTATGAAAACACGACTTGAAGAGCTTATTGCTTTTGCATCAAACTCAGTTTGTACGGCTGAATCTACAAACCTGAGCAATAGCTGCTAGAACTATTATAGCTCGACCAGGAAGGTATCCGCCCTCATTAATGGCCGTAAAACAATATTTCGTCAATTTGCGACGACAGTGTGAAATTTTAATAAATCCTCGATTTTACATGACATGATTTATATTTTTTTACAACTATTTTCTTTTTAAAATTATCACGTAATACTGTACTGAGAGATGTGTAGTATTCAATATAAACTACATGAAACAGTCACGTTTAAAAAAAATGGAAAATTGTATATCTCAAAATGTGACACTATCATCGCAAATGGACAATGTTGGTTTCGCCTGAGGAAGTATGGTCGCCGGCTACATTTACGAGCCAGGCGAGTATCATAATATTAAGGAGAAGCGAAGTTTCCACGCACAATCCCAGATAGGACCTCAGTCTCGTGTAAACTTGAATCACTTACTTCAGGTGGCCTAAACATTTTCTAATATAAAAAGTAAGTCTTTACATGTCTTTGGTGTATGTGTATGCTCTACAAAAATGAAATTGATTTATAAAATCCATTTGCCTTTTTTTAAAACATACTTATGCAATTTACATTACAAAGAAAAGTTATCTAAGCTATCCAAGCGACACGGGCGGCGGCGACGCGGGCGCGACACCTACACCAAACTCTATAACCAAACACTTCCGCGCGCCGCCTTTGTGCAACAGCTTCAATGTTTATATTTACATATTGAATGGACAATTATGCAAAATGACACCCACATCCGTCCACGTGGCTCGGTCAACTTAAAACATTTCTAATTAGCATGCTATTTTATCGGACACATACAATAGAAGCTTGTTTATTATGATGAATTAGTTACTAAGTCTAACGCGTTCTAAAATCTGTATCAAAAGTGTCAACAAATAACAACCGGCAGTCAACACAAATAGATAGCTTATGAACAAAGAGAACAAGGCGAGAACAAGGCTTGTAAAAGAGGAACTCTATGAACCTATGATGATCTTTGTACATAGAATATTGTAGACGTCAAGTTCGCAGTTTCTATAGATTGTTTTCTAATACGTCCCAAACTGATAGGATTGCAGGTTTAATATAGGCTTGAAATTATTTCTTAACGTTTTTAAGGATTTTTACATTGAGGTTATTTGACGGAATATTAAATTATGTTATAGGAAACGGAGAAAAATTGGTAAATTTCCTGTATATTATAAACATAAACCATCTGATTAGATTTTCGACTTTTTCCAGTACCTTCTCTTTCGATTGTTTAATAAAATTTCATGTATGTTTAATTGTATTCATTATATAAATAAAAAAGGTGAATTTAAAAGTTGCCTAAGTATTAGCTGTTTTTAATACCGTTAGCTTGACTCTTCTCATGAAGCAAAGTTGTACAAATACATGAGAACTTTTTGCTTCAAAAAATGTGAAAAAAAACTATTATTGATGCTCACGTGATTGAAATCATGGGCAGCTAGTTACAAAATAAAACTAAACTTTATGTGACATGTTCGACTCGGCCAAATATTGAGGTGATCCACCTCAATGGATGGAACCATCGACCGATGGACCCATCGTCCGAGGGTGTAGGTATCGATCGCGGGCAAACAAATGAGTAAAATGTATTTATCGTTACTGTACTTACCGTGTTTGCCAGTTTATCGAACCTCGCTGACTCACTGTGGCCTATCATAATTTCGCAGGTGTGTGCCAGATCACTTATGCAAATAAATGTATGTATAATTTATTGTTGCTTGAATATTACGATTTGCCAGTTAATTTGTTCTTGAGCCAAGTATGGCAGGCGAATATTTTTTATTCGACCTCTAAAGAGGTTCTGAATTCGCATTTATATTTTATTTTGTAAGTATTCGGTGGGCATAATGACTTTTTTTATGAAGAGATTTTAATATATTTTTATTTGTATTAGTAAATATATTTTTTGTTGAGTTTAACGTAACTCCGTTGCGGCCCCATGTTTATTTCATTGTGTCATCATTCATTAATATTTGATTAACTTCGCGATCCTATGACAGATATTTTGAGAAATCAATGAGTATATTGATGTAATCTTCCCAGAAATCTATTTAACCAACAATCTAGATTTTTACTTTGTAGCTACTTCGAAGTCGGTTATATTCTTATGTTATTGCTTTAAATGGAAGAAACCAACGGCAACCTCAGATCAAGAGATTTCCGAAGCCGAACTTCTGTCACCAAAACCGTCGTATTTGAACCTAACAATAGATATATTGCTAATATTAGTATAAAGTTGTGCCCAACACAACACACACCACAACACTCGAGTAAAAATCTTGTTACATTGTTTTAAGGTACACATTACGAAAGCCTGCTGATGAAATGAAAACTAATGGATATCGCGCACAAATTTATTTATTGCTAGCTGTACCCGCGACTTCGTCAGCGTTTATTTTACGTAATTTTAAAATCGTGAAATAACCTACGCATACATGCATCCAGTGATTATTTAATTTTTCGCCCAGTTTACAAAAAAAACTTAACTTATGATGCACCAAAAGCTCCTTCAGGAATCACTCTACCTGTTGTTGAAAACCGTGAGAAATTCCGTCTAGTACTTTTTGAATTTATCACGAACAGACAGACAAAAATATGTACGGCGATGGTGACGTTGTATTGATACTATCTATAAAATGTTTTTACCTATTTATGTAAATAGACTATGGTGCCGAAAAGATGAATGATTTCAAATGAGCGTAAAACTTGTTTGAAAAAAGTAATCTCCGCAAAAACTCGCATGTTTTTGTCTCATAAAATCAAGCGGTACTGGCTGTTCACAAGGCACTATAGAATTTCTCATATCAAATAGGTCTGACAATTTTACATCAACATAAGAATATGATTAGACATTGCATTGTAAATTGTTCTTCCTGGCAGACTTAGCGCCAACGTTCTATTTTGCTGCTACTTTACAAAGTATAGTGAAGAAGACCCATTGTACATACTTTGTGCGCGTTCCTTTAAATACGTTTTTTTATGTGAGAAGAGTAGCAAACGAGCATGCAAACCACCTAATGTTAAGTAGTTGCAGCCCATAGATATCCACGTACAACCACAAATACGACCGAAATCCTATCTGAGCTCGAACGTAGATACGTCGCTACTGCTGAGGACTAAGATGGTCGCCTCGCTTTAAAGTGTAGCCAGCAACCGCACCTCTCCAACAGAAACACAAGTAATGCTTTACGGCGGATTAAGAGGGCAGCAATGGTACCTCCCCGGTCGAACTATAATAGCAATACTTCATCTCTGCAAATGAATGTTTAGTGGCTTTTATTAGGCTTATTATTAGGCTTCCAGGTTGGAAATATCTTTGGGGCTTTTATTAGCTTAGTGTATTTATTTAATATCATATTATAGTTAATACGGTGTAAATAAATTTGTTAGGTTTCAAGGCATACCTTTATACTTATGACTATTGTGTATGCATATAATAGGAATTAAAAATCTACGTTTGTGTATATCGAATACATTTAGGAGATATACAATAGTTTAAGAGAGAGAGAGAGAGATATATATCTAAGAAGTAATAGAAATTTTATCATTTTCAGAATTTTTGTCTGATTGTCTGTGTTTGAAATGTGTCTGTGTTTAAAATTACATTAGAGCAAAAGTAACTAATTAAATTTAAAAGCTTTAACATAGTCTAGTGCCTAGTCCGTATCTTGAGGTAACATTTAGTCTTTATGTCATTAGAATCGATACACTATCAAAAGTTATTACAATTAGAAATCAAGGCCCCTGTTTGGCCAAAAAGCGTATCTGTATCGAACAAGCGAACACGCTGCAGCGACCAGGTAACGTTAGGTAACATTAGGTCTGCACGCTCATTAGCTACTCTGTATGTAAAAGTGTCGGTACTCACGTCGAAAACGAGATGAGTGTAATAAGAGGCGGGCCCCGCCGCGTCCGAATCGTACGCGCGCAGCACGAAGCGCGCCGCCACGTGCAGCGCCGCCACCGCCACCAGCGCACACTGCGACCACAAACACTGTTGTTACACACTTGTCACAGATGCTAGGACTATATCTGGACTGGGGGAGATACCAATGCCCCGCCTATAAACGGCTTCATGTACTAGTGGGACGACCATATTAGTCCTCAGGAGAACCAACGCATCTACACACGACGTCAGATAGAACCTCAACAATTCAATTTGTAAGAATTGTATCCATGCGTGGTAATTATAACTTTACATTTTTTAAGGTTGTGAAGCCTGTACGTTCCGATGAGCCAGGTATTACTGTTATGATGGAAATATTATATCATGGTATTCTTAACACAAAGAAATTGTGTCTCGGTGGAAATATGTATTTTCCTACTGGAAATATGTACTTCTTAAGAGTAGGAACCCATCTGTGATCGTCAGGAATTCCTGTGGTATATAGAAACAATAACAGCTAGAGACCAAATATAATCTGGTTAACTACATGTAAAGTTTCCTTTTTTTCTTATTCCTTTTAAAATAATAATCAGAAAGTTACGTAAAGCGGTCTCTTACAAACACTAAGGTCTACGATGGAAAACCCTTTATAAAGTGAACCTGCCTTATCACGCGGCACAAATCAACAAAGTGTGGCGTACATTAGTACGCTCTTTGTACACTGTACTTACCACTGTTCTTTCGACATTTCAAGACCGTTACTCATTATTCGTCTTTCACATCAAGCGAGAATCGAACTTGTTTTTTTACTCAGTGATATCCTATACTGTGTTCGTTTTAAATGAGATAGTACTGGAAAATCCCTAGCAATAGTAGACAGGTAAACTTTAATGTAGAAACAGTTTCTACATTTTTAATTCTGATCAACTTTCCGTAAAATGATCAATCTCTTTAATGACTCAATTTCATGTAAATACCGTATTGAAATATCGTATAGAGCAATATGGATATCAGAAGTTTCATCATACAATTTGTATGACAGAAAAAGTAAATTTGTCGAAAATTATAAGCAATATATTATATGTAAGAACATTTATTACAATTAGTTAAAGTCGTAGTTTTTTGGTACGTTACCTCAGCAGCCATGAACGCGAAGGTGTCCTTGCCGGCGGGCAGTCCCCACAGCACAGCCGAGCCGAACAGCGCGCCCGCCGCACACAGGATGCCTCCCACCAGGAACATCAGCCGCACGTGCGCCCAGCGCGCCGTGTTCGGAGACGACGATAGCTGCGAACAACCCATGCCCATTGCAGTATGTTGTACACGTAGATACGAAAGTAACGTTAGTAGTTGAGAACATAACGCATGCTTAATGGAATACTGACTCAACTCAAAAAAGACGATTGTTGAGAAATCGCTAAAGAAGATCTTCCTATGAAAATGTATCCTACGTGTTAATGTAAAAAATTAAAACAGTTATATCGTAGGGGCGGTAGTAATACATCATTTCAATTTAATTCGAACGTTAGATAGTGCTAACAGAATCCTGTAACTTCATGTAACTCACATCTGACCTATCTACTAATGAGTCAGTGCTCCATTAAGCACGCGATAATGGTATAGAAATAATGCAAGTGGATTGTCAGTACCGAATAGATGAATTACTTGTCTCAAGCACACTGAGTCAATCATACTAAGACCGCCGGTAACAGCGCGTGACTACGAACTTAATATATCACCAAGCCATTGTAACATGATTTACAAATTAAACCCAACAATATCAAAATATTGCTGTTCCACTGCTGGGGGCGGATCTCTCCCTAGAATGAAAAAGGTTTATAGTGCACTAGTACATCATGTTGTCTAAGTGCGGATTATTGTATTTCTTTGAAAAGTTTATGAAGAATTCTTTCAATATTTTCCTTTACCGTTAAAGCCAATGTTAAATAATTTTTATTACGTATATAGATTAGCACAATCAGAGGTACGTGCCTTCGATTCGAACCCTAACGTTGTCGTATGACAAGTCGAAAACAGTGATAGCCTAGTTGTTAAGCCCAAACCATCGCAAACTATAACCATATCCATAATAATTAGTTAGTAAACATTTCTGCACTCGTAGATCCAAAGAAGGATTCCCGTACAAACAGAAACACTCAGACTCAGAATGAAAATATAAATTCATCATGTACCGAGGTACAGTCGATGTATAAGTTCTAACTCCTGTCAATGTCAAATGTTATCAGCTCTTGTCGCTAAGTATAGTTTTTTTGTAATAACAATATCTACTTCTGCTACAAATTATAAGTAAGTACCAAAACACTCATATATGAAATTATGACTAATCATGTAACACGAATAACTTTCGCTCGTGGCTTCACAGCTCATAATCGAGTGGTGCTGCTGCGATGAAAGATAAAGCCTCGTACGCATGGAAGTTAAAAATAATTAATAAATTGTGAAAAAGAGCAATTTCCTCTCTGCAATCCTTATGTATGTATGGTGTACAAATGAGCAATTAAACAGTCGTTTGTCGTGACGTGCTAGGAAATCAGCTGAAATTACATAAACAGTATTTGCGTTTCATGAAGACAAAAGAAAAACTGAAAATGTGTTACATGGGTTGAAAACCTATGACTTATAAACTATTTTATTTAAAAACACCTCAATTTGCAATGCTTTGTGTAAAATTAAAACAATAACCGGAGAAACTGTTTCCATACTTTATACTGTCAATAAAGTTTTGGATAAGTTATTAGTACAAAATAAATTGAACATAAATTACAAATAAAGAGTTCAATGTATTCAAACTGCATGTAAAGTAGCTATGTAAATGAATGCATTACGAGACATCACGCACGTGCGCAACAGCAGACGACGCACGCACAACTGACCAACTACTATTATTAGAATATTAAAAGCGCTCGTGCGAACGTGGACTAAGATCTACTTCAAGGAAATTGATTTTGGATCAGTAGTTCATAAATATTTTGGTACAAAAAAATATATGTAGTTTTTTTATTT
>DWON01005130.1:0-15303 GCA_018251015.1 Phocides pigmalion okeechobee | reverse complement strand
AAGTATAAGTAAGGTAATAAAATAAATAATATATATATATATATATGTATATATATATATATATTCTATATATATATATACATATACATATATATATATATACACACATATATATATATATGCATGCTTAATGGAACACTGACCCATTAGTAGATAGGTCACAATTGAGTTACATACAAATACAGGCAGTTAGCATCATCTACCGTCTACCGTTCGAATTAAATGGAAATTATGCGTTACTACCGCCCCAGAGATACATCAGTTTTAACTTTATACAAAAACAAGTATCATAACTTCTTATAGCGAGATCTTCTGTGCGATTTCCAACTTTTTGAGTTGAGTTAGTATTCTATTAAACTTGCGATAACTACGCGATACGCGATAATCGCGATAATGGCGCTGGATATTTCAACGTAGACGTGTTGTACGAAGCCTTAAAAAAGTCACATGTATGTCAAAGTGCCAATTACCAAGAAACGTAATAAATATTTGCTGATCATGCGCTGGTCGCTCACTGTGTGCTTATGTTAGTATCTATTTTTAATTAAATTGTCATTCGTTTGATTTCATATTTTTATAATCTAAACGAATGAGATTGAATCATAAAATCTTGAAAGTGCAAATCGCAGTTTTATTATATTGTTTTGATCGCTGTTCATCCATTGTTCAGCACCCCGCCATCGGTGGTCTAGCCGAGTTATACACTATACTCGCGATGGAGCGAAGGAACACCCGTTAGGTTTAAGTCGGTCGGAACTTGAGAAACCTTCCGTCGGCCCTGTGGCTGAAGGTGATAGTCCAACGTTTTCCTAACAAAAACCCCATGTGACGGCTGCGCCACGCAAACCGTGAATAAAAGTATTGTATTGAAAATTGAAAATACCTTTTTAATTTCAGTTCATTGTTTGGTGATTCTTTTATCCTGTGTTGGCGGCGAAGGCTTCAATTTCGACGATGCGCCACCGTAACGTATTATATGCCATTTATTTATCCCCCACATAACAAGAGTTATAAGGTTTTTGGTGTAAGGAAAGCTGCAAAAGAGCCTACAGTTCCTCTGATGCAATGCAGGCACTGTCGCGAAGTTATCTGTAACCAACTTCATTTTAAAGGCGTCCCTCTTAAAGTAACATAATATTATTATCCTCTCAGACTGAATATATTTGAAATATATAAGGGTATTCATGATAAGTACATTAATGTTATGCATATTTCAACGCCGTCGCATGGATCATGGTTATGGCTAAAATAGAATGCTTCTAAAACTACTTTTATCTGTCTGACGACACTCTTTTGAACTATAGAGGAGCTACACTGCATCTGTACAGCGTAAATTGGCGTGATATTGACGCTGCCACAGTCGAATTACAAAGAAGTACCTTCTAATATGGTGACGTAGATTTTTATGCAATTTGATGGTACTATGTTGTTCGTGTCGCTCTTGGACACTTGTAGCCAATTTAACTATGTACTGGATACTCACTATTAATGATTTTTGATTTTTATTTGACGATATTTCGAACCCGTTGCATGCTTCGTGGTCACGGCGAAAAATGGTCAGTTTCCAAAATGTATAAATTCCGCGGTAGGTAAGTCGAGTAGGTTGAGAGTCTAATTTGAAACTGATCATAGATACATTGCCATTAGCCACTGAGAAAATTTCCACTAATTACTTCTTACTAATTACTTGTAACGGTGATACGTCATCGGTCCTGTAACTATTCGATAACTTTACATTAGACTATAGGACATATTATATCATAATCAAAGTATTGCTATCAAAATCAAAGAATCTCTTTGATAAACACAATATTCTCTCTTATTCGCCTTGTACATGTTGCAAATGACGGATAGGAAACAAAACACTTCCTGTCAAGTTACAAAAAAGGAAAACTGAGTTGTTGCATCTGTGTGTTCGGTCACAGAGAAAATCCAAAGCAGAGGCATCTCTTTGTAGCATAGATGCAGTAAACGGGCGCGCAGTCCATCGATAGGTGTTTACTGACGTCTATGGGCATCCGTAGTCAATTTCAAATACGACTAAAGGCTTATTGAATTGTTCCACAGACGCGTCGCTACCGCTGAGAGCTCAACTTAGCTCTCCTCGTGTAAGGATTCGTTGTCACTCTCTTCAAACCAAAACACAGCAAAGCGTAATGCGATTTATCTTAGTCGCATTATAGCAACTATGTCTTAGCGACTTCGTTTAGAATAATAATACGGTATTTACTGTATTTAGTAAAAAGAGACTGAAAATAACAATTCAGCGGGTACGGAAGGATCACTGAGTGGGTGGCACCTGGCGATGTTAGGGTAACGAGTTGTGCGGTAAGATCCGCATTTATAAGAAACATATTTCATGTAAAGACTCGCAAAGTCGCATTACGTCTTCATATTACGTTATTAGGGTATTACGAAGAGAGCTATATCGTTATTTTAATTTAAGCAAAATGTTTGCTTTATTATTCTTATTATTACCTTAATCGTCTTAATTTATTTTAGGGAATAAAATATATATTTTTAAGTTATACTGATTTCGTAAGGAGTGGTGGCGGATTTTTTAATTGCTTGCCTGGCCACCGTTGCTCATCCCTTCCACGGAACTGCAGCCAACGTTTCCAAGGCTTCACAACATACATCTCAGAAACATTATAAAAAATATTATGATGAAGTGTGTTGCTGGCTTGCGGTTTGTCTAGTGTTTCGCTCTGTAGCCAATTACTCTGCAACAATGTGGGGATGTCGCTCAACCGTCGGGCACACTCCTGCCCGTCGGGGAGTCTGACATTGGTCTGTCCGATAGGCCGATAACTTGGACTCTGTCGGCATGTCACTGTCGGTGTTCCGCATTTGACGCAGTTTTACGACCCTTGACTGTAACATACACTAATGATTTTGACTAATATTATCGCAGAATATAATCATTTTACTATGTACCCGGTAAACACGGTTAATGAATCCGTTCAGCTGTGACAATGAGTCATTCATCTGGTCGAAATATCGTCTATCAAATATCAAAAATATGTATAAAATCGTTAATCGGAAAAATGTAAATCCTTAGTAAACTGTAACTTACACTATTTTTACACCGGTAATGATATATTTTATATACGTGCAATAAGCACCATATTGTACTCAAGTATAATTTCTACAATGACGTATAAATATCACAATAAAAGTGAATCGTGTTTATTCAATATTATTATGTCATCAAAGCATTTTATCGAAACTTAATTAAGTAATCATTGTTATATGCGTAAATCTATACAAATAATTGTAATTGGTCGCTGTCTGAACATAGAAGATATAATAATATGAGAAAAACGGGCTTTTATTAACCCAAAACAATAGTTGCTGGAATGTTTGTCTGAGCGTTTGTGCACGATATTCTCAGAAACTGCTCATTCAATGTGGTTTTCACTAATGTATTTTATTAGGCGTTACTCAGCATTTAGTGCTACTTTCATATTTCTGTAGCAAGGGATGCTGCTTGGCGCAAGTAGTGACGAAATGGCGAGGATAATTAAGAACCAGAACAATGGGAAGACTTCCGCCGAGATTTTGCCTCAAGGAGAAGAAAAGCGAAGGCCGCAGCGTATATATAATTCGCTATAATAAATAAATAAATAAATATAGACAATGCCTACGTTATCACCTTTAAATTATTTTTTTGGAACCATTTTCAAATCAGTTTGGTACGTTAAGGTGGTAGAACTAACGTTCGACCGTTGTAGTACCATCGCTGTCTTCAAACACTGTAAAACGTTACTTGTGTTTGGGATGGAGAGGTGCGGTTGCCGGCTTTACAAGCGAGGCAATCATCTCAGTCGTCAGGAGTAACAACACATTTACGCATGAAATCAGGCAGGACTTCAGTCTTGTTTTTAATATCAGAACTTCCATGCTCGTTATCTACTTTTTCCACAAAAAAAAATGTTTGTTGTTATCGTGGAGGTTTCATGATATTAGAATTAAAGAACAAGAAAAATGGTCTATTCAGTTTTGTGATTTACAATATTATAGACATTTGAAGCAGCAATGGATGGACGAAGTGCAGAATTCATACAAGGAGTATAACCCAAACCCTGGGTATGAGCCCTATTGGGCGCAAGGTGCCTGGGTATTTGAGGATGATGAGGTCAAGAAACATGGTTCCACAACTAAAATGCAGCTGGTCTGTGGCGAGGAATGCAATTATCTCCACAAAAGGTTTCAAATTAATTTCTAATATTTAATTTATTACATGTAAAGCATACACTTTTTAAGGTGGCAGAACCATAGTTCGACCGGGGAGGTACCACCGCCGCCTTCATAATCCACCGTAAAGCATTACTTGTATTTCGGTTGGAGAGGTGCGCTTGCCGGCTACACTTTGAAGCGAGGCGACCCTCTTAGTCCTCAGGAGTTGCAACGTGTCTATGTTCGAGCTCAGATAGGATTTCCATTGTGTTTGAGCTTGTACGTGGATTTCTATGGGCTGTGACTACTTAACATCAGGTGGTTTGTATCCTCGTTGGCTACTCTTCTCACATATAAAAAAAAAATAAAGAAGTCACCTTCGCCTAAGGACTTTTGCAACACCAGAAGTGTCGTCAGTATAGGCTTTGAAGGATAGCTCTCTTTGAAGAGCCCCATTTCATGGCGTTCAGGGAATAACTTAGGAGAAACTTCCTTCTGCGTCTTCTTTTCACAGAATAAAAAATGTTTGCGGCCGCCAAGTGAACTACAAGTACACTCATTGCTATGAACCTTATTGCATACTCGACATTCTTACTGGCGGATTAGTGAACTTCGATACTTACTGCGAATTCCTCGACACACAGTGCAAGGAGACTGACAATCAACGGCGTAAGCAAATTGATATATACCTGGAATTCTAGGATGAAATATAATGGGCTGAGTAGGAGGACCAACTACAAATAATATTACCATTCAGGTTGTAAACTATGGCCTGACACTAATTTCTCGGGAGCGGGAGAGGGCCCTCGTATGGAATGCGATATGCGTTGATACGTTGGCTCTTCGTCTCGCCTCGGCGGAACGGTGTCGAGGGCTGGAGCTGCGGCGGAGACTGCGAAGAAACCAAGCGGCGCAAATATGTTTCACTAAGCACTGATTACGTATTAGTTCCGCTTGGTCATGAAATTTTTGGTACGTGGGGTCTGCGTGCCAAAATTTTCAAACAATTTGTTCCACGTTTTCTCGACGCCACCGGTGACAAGAGTGCTGGTTAATATCTCGCGCAGGAATTGCGATTGCTATGGCGAATTCAAGGATGCAGCGTCGTGGAACCATACCGCTTGGGCACGGATTCCTTTAAGATTGTTTAGCTTAGGCTTTAATTATTTTAAGATTTTCTTAATATTAATATTTTAAATTAGGCAAACCGGTTATTTCGTATAAGTGGCGACTTTTTTAAGGAAGTAGACTTACCAGTATTAGTACTATCATTGCTACCTTTCTAATCCGCTGTATAGCATTATTTGTGTTTTAGTAAGAGAGGAGTGGATGTCACACTTACGAGCGAGGCAACCAGCAGTCCTCAAGAGTTGCAACGCATCTGTGCACGATATCAAGCAACACTTTAATCCTGTTTGACTTTGGACGTTGATATCCTTGGGCTGCAGAGTTCACTTAACACCAGACGGCTTGTACGCTTGTTTACTGTATGATATAAGGATATATAAGAAAGTTATTATTTGTTTTACTTGAGACGTTTATGTAATTGAGAGTGCAGCCGTAGGAAGTGCACAAGACGAGATCTGTCGGGCGACTCGCCCAGAAGATCGGCTCAGGTTTCCTTGTATATAATTGGATGAGTCTTCTTGCAACAATTACACCTGACGTGATGTAAATACAGTTTTACGATTTAAGCAACAGTGGCGCTGACACATACCTTTGTGTTAGATGAGTAGCTAACAAGTATTGTTTCGTTTTAATCGATTTTAATTTAAAAGGCCGATTACAAGAAAATTACATTGTCTGCTGTTTTTTCTTATTGGGTTCTCCTAAAATTTAAATGGCTTATAGATAAGGAAGTTATCGAGTAATAAACATTGAAAAAGACACAATTGACAATTTCCCAGTTTCTTTGTAGTGGGTTGAAAAACAATGTTCATATTTCCAGGTTGGATCCTGGTGCACACCGGGCGCTGTGCGGAGCCGCAGAATACGTTACTCAAGCCAGTCCAATACAGTAAAGATATTGTGTCCAGAATTAGTGTATATTTTACTAGGATCTCGGAGGTCTACTGGAACGCTACGCTGCCATCACCTCTATGAAATAACCGTCACTCAGAGCTTCACATTTCCTCAAGCTCACTCCCTCCATTTTTAGAATAAAGGATCCTTTAAAACGTTTAAAGCAGCCGAAAACAATATACCAATATTTTAATAAATATCTAATCTAAAGCTATAAGGCGACAGTTATTATAATCCTATCCTAGCAGTATATTAAAGTAAGAAGTTAACTGACATTTGCGGTAGAATTAAAGTTCTACCGGGCAGGCATCAACGCCATCTGCATAATCCGCCCTAAAGCAGCGCTTCTTCGGTGCTGGTTCGGTTGGAGCTACGGTTGTCGGTAACACTTGCAAGCGAGGCGACTTTAGTCCTGTTGAGGTCGCCTCGCTTATTGAGTGTAGTAGATAATTGTACCTCTCTAAATGAAAGCAAAGTATTACTTTACGGCGGTTTATGAGGGAAGGGGTGGTACCCCGGTCGAATTACATATGTTTCTACTATTTGTTATATTACAGAAAATCTGAAAATCGTATTTATTTAATACAGCAAAGTTACTCAAAAAATACTTTTACAATAAAAATGGTACTTGGCAGAAACAGTTTACAAAATAATATTTGGGTAAGAGTGAGAGCAAAAAGATTCAGGATAATGACTAGGATGGCACGTAGATAAGGCAGTAGGATAAAAGCCAAGGGATTCAGCCATAATAAGTAACAAAACCTTTCGGTAATTCATATGGGTATTCAACTGTCCACTTCACACATTCAGGTCCCAATTATCGGCAGTCCAACTCCACATTACGCCCAAAAACATTCAATCAGTTGCACAAAGCGTTGTTTCTCGCATAATGCGACCGCTTAACATAATCCCGAGATCGGGATCCTTTGTGCGGGAAAGAAAGGAATAATCGGTGGTCATACATCTCGTCTTTATCTCGCGCGGCCGGCGGCCGTGATGGAGCGGCCCTTTGAACTCGTTCGATATCACCAGAATAAGTAGCCACCTGGAAAAGGTTAATGAACATCCTTAATGTTTAGCGAACTGCGTTATTCCTGTTAAGCGCCTTCCTCGCACGGTATGGATCTTCTTGTACTAGACTGCTACAGATGGAGATGTTTTTGAATTCATAGTATTTGTTGTTGCATAGTATATGCTTCTTTCACAGATTGCGATCTAAATGATTTGGTTCATTTAACATGTGAGATTTTGTTATGTGAGAATAGTACACGTTTGTAGTACACGAGTTTTTATGCTATTACTTTGATACAAATAATAGAAAAATACATTTAATAATTAGATTTTAACACCGTTTCGTAAATACGTAACAATCCCTTTTAGACCAATTTTAGATGTATTTTTATGTTGTACCGTTTTTTACAATTTCATTTTATATCCTACTACATAACGTCTACGACGTTAGAGGACAGATAGAGACACAATTTTTAATAATTTACAAGCTAATATGATGCTAACAATGTTTTTTTTTATTGTGAAAGAATAAGAAACGGGCATGCAGACCACCTGATGTTAAGTGGTCACTGCAGCCTGTGGACAACCACGTCCAATCTCAAATAGAAAGTTCTATTTAAGGATGGACGCGGATGCGTTCCTACTCTTGAGGACTAAGATGGTCGCCTCCAATAATGTGTATCCGGCAATATTTTGATTGGCGATATTTTCGAAAAATTATACATGCATTAAATATACGTACTGCAATATTTTACAATGTTACAATGTTTTACTCAACTCTTAACTTACTTATACAACGTATATACAACAAGAATAAGAATTTACTCTAAGTTTCCGTATTCATGTCGAAAAAGCGTAGTACTCGTGTGTTCACGAGAGATATTTTAATGTTTGAAATACAATACTTCAGCATTGTGAAGACATCGTAGTATCTTATAAGCGGATTTCTTGTTTTGCAAATTGCATGCAGCGGACTCACTCGTACTGTTTTAATAGCATGCCATGAAAGCCGGCTTGAAAATAAATGATAAAGATGCTCCCTCGAGAGCTCTTGGAATAGGGCTTCAACCACCGGGAGAACTGCCCCATCAGGACAGAATGTGACGACGATCAGCCCTAGTAAACGTAGCACGCGTTCTTTGATGTTAAATAGCCTCTGCAGCCCATGGACATCCACGTCCAACATCAGAAAAGACCACAGTCCAGCTTGATGTCGTGCAGAGATGCTTTCCTTCTGGACTGATATGGTCGTCTCGCTTGTAACGGTAGCCGCCCATCGTAGTTCTCCAACCGAAACACAAATGCTTTACGGTGGATTATGAGGCGTTGGTACCACCTCGGCCAAACTATGATTCTACCACGTTGAGCACCACCTCCAATTACAGCGGAGTACAGCACTTGAGATAGTAGATCGCTTGAGAATTGTCCAGAGAGAGTGAGAATTGTCGCTTGAGAATTGAACCGAAGACATCAAAGCCATTGCAGCAGTAGGACGACCATTGTCGTAAATGATAAATACATATACGGTTATACAACATATAAAACAATTTATTTCATCATTAAAGTATGTTAAATAAATATATAAGTATGTTGTTTAAAATATGTCTTAGCTCAAAATAGCCGTCATTTTGTTTACTGATTTTATGTAACATTATTGCGTTCAATCCCAAGAGCAGATAATAATTATGGCTCAGTTTTGTTTCTAGATTACATCTGATCTTTGACATGAACCTTACTTATCACTGAACTTGCAAATGCATGCTGCTTCGCTCGTTTTTTATCCCCGTCTTGAGACACGAGTGTTACAAACTTAGCTTATGTACTTGTGTTTATACTATATAGACGTTTGTCTACGAGTATAATATGTTGATATGCGATAACATGTCTTATTATTTTAGTTTTTTTTTTATAACAAGTTTAACTAAAAACGGTAGATGGCGCTAGCAGCGACGATACTGTAAATTTTTCTAAGTCAGTAATACTCGCAGTTATCAAATATTGAATTGAATTGAAGAAATTGGCTCATTACGCTCTTACAACTATCGAGACGTATTACGTAAACTTTACATTTCGAGTTTAAGTGCTAAATGACCAAGAATCGCTATTTCCAGTAGCTTTGATTAAACCAGACGTATTGTGGCGTAGAAAGAGTTAAATGTATCTCGGTCTCATTTACTCAAGCCTCTTCCTCCGCATCTGTTAATTTAAGACCTGAGTAGAAACAGACCGCGAGTGTCGTAACGTTTTTCTTGTTGTAAAGACCTAAGCAGTGGGAGTGAGATCAGGTATGTGGACAGTACAGTTGTCTATCTTCTGTATATATAAAATAAAAATCAAAGTAAAGTGTGTTTGTAAACTTTTTTGTGGAAAATCAAAGTAACATTCAAATTTTTCGTTTTTATTAAATTGTTTATTTTTAATGTTTAAAGACCTTTCGAATTGAGCAACATCATATATATATACTATATCTATGCTATACTACATAATATATCTACGTGGATTTGTAGGTAAGTATTATATATGCTTTTCCTGAAACGTTCTAACTAGTTTTTAAAACAAAAATCCTGACTATATATAGGTATTGCACGTATAAATCGTAACGTATGGGTTAGAAATTTGCTAAAGTTAGAAAATACTCTTTAATTTTCTATTTCTATTTTCTACTTTTCAAAAAGAGCATTATTTTTAGCCCTGGAGTCACATTTCGTATATTAACATTTTTTTTTCATATAGAAGATGCTTTATCACATGGTAAAAAAATTGATCGATCGGGGAGGTACCACCATTTCTCTTATAATTCGTCGTAAAACAGCTGTGGGCTTGCCAGCCACACTTATAAGTAAAGCGACTATTTCAGTCTTCAGGAGTAGCAACGCGTCTAAACACGAAGTGCAACAGAACTTTAGTCCTGTTAGAGGGTGGACGTGGAGACCATTTGACCTCAGATGGTCTGCCTCGTATGCTACTCGTCCAATATAAAAGAGCTAAATTAGTAAATGCTTTTATAAGCATTTTTACTTAGTACAGGAACATTTTTTTAAAGTATATGCTCCAATTAATCAAATCTTGTGATGCACTTGTATATTAATAAGGTACATAATAAGAAAAATCATAAGTATGCTTATAATATTTATAAAATCTACGCTTACTATGGACGGTAAATTAAAACAATGTAATCGACAATTTGCAAGCACACGCTTAGGGCTATACACAATAAGTGGATTTAATTTAAATCCATTACATGTTATGATAGACTGGTTTTAATTTACATTATACGATCATTTACATTATTTGCAGCAAATCCAATAATGTAAATGATTAATCTAAATATTTTCCATGGACAGAATTCATTCTATTTTAATTTCAGTATACATGCCAATTAATAGTATAGGTATGATAACAATATGATGATAACATTATGGGTATTGAACATATTGTATAATTGTAATAATTACATAACCCTAGCTTACACATAGTATTATCTGACAATGTCACCATAGTTTATTATGGAGTCACAAAGTGTGACGGTCAAAAATCACATGATCACATATTTCCAAACACTTCTTATCAAATGCATAGCCCATAGAGTTGGTTCATATCTCGTGCAGAGAATTGTAATCGCTATCGAGCGTAGGAATACAACCAGCGTCTTTATTACCGTGTCACAAGAGGATGGACTTCCTATAACTTATGTATATATTTTTAAAGGAGACAGAATAGTTCAACCTAGGGGGTACGAGAGCCACCCTCATCATCCTCCTACGTTTTATATCTACGTTCGAGCTCAGATGAGATTTTAGTCGTGTTTGTGGTTATGCGTGGATGTCTATAGGCTGCGACTATTTTACATCAGGTGGTTTGCAAGCTCGTTTGGTATTATTAGTATTTAAACTTTTTAAGTGAGAAAAGTAGCAAACGTGCAGGCAACCTGAAGTTCTTATCTGAGGTCGTGCATTGATACATTGCTAGCTCTGAGGACTAAGATGGATGCTTAGCTTCTCAGTGTAGCCAGTGCCTTGCCTCTGCAACCGAAACACGAGGGTTTTTTCACGCTGGATTACGAGGGAGGCAGGGAATTGTGAACATTTGTAACCGGAACCATAATTATATAAGAGGTGTCCGCTCTAAATAGGTCACGGATGTGTAACTATGTGGTCGCCTTATATGTGAACGAGCCGACAATCGTAGGGTTAAACTTAAAAATGATAAGCAGCTACATAATGTATGCAAGTGTGTTAAGCAATTAAGAGTTTGTGGGTAAAAATAAACACGTGCGGTCAAACACGTGTTCGTTGTTATACGAGTATGTGTCGTATATATGTATATACATTCTCTCTTGCTTTTTTCCTTATATTCACAATGTATTTTTTATGTGAGAAGAGTAGCAAACGAGAATGCAAACCACCTGATGTTCAGTAGTCCCAGCTCATAGACATCTACGTACAACCACAAATTCGACTGAAATCGTATCTGAGCTCGAACGTAGATGCGTTGCTACTACTGAGGACACATAACACAAACACAAGTAATGATTTACGGTCGATTATGAGGGCGGCGGTGGTACTCTTCCCCGGTCGAACTATGGTTCTCCCACCTTCATAATATTAGGTGGATCACATGTTAATCTGCCACTTCACATTCCTAAGAAAATCTGACTGACAATGTTGAAAGTTATCAGCAGATGTCATAAGGCATTACTTATAGGAAGCTTATCAGACCTTAGCAACTTGCACGGATTGAGATATTTTTCCGGTAAAAATCTTCTATACATATAATAAAACTGTAGCTGATCGCTGTCTCTACATGGCAAATATTTAAAAATGGATAATGGGGTCCCTTTGTATACGCAAGAGAACCGAAAAGAATGTTTTCTCATTTTGTCGGTATGTCTATATGTTTGTGCACGCTAATCTCAGAAACGGCTTATCCGATTTGAATGTAGCTTTCAGGATTAGATTGTGATGGGCTTCATTTAACATTTAGTACTTTTTTATTTAAATCAGTTAACAAACAAAGAAGTTATGTCAATCTATGTAACACGTGAACGAAGTCGCGGGCAAAAGCTCGTAGTATGACTATTTACTTCCCTAAACAAGCTAGAAACCTTGTATTTTTTACGTATTTATGTACGATCGGTTGTATAACAACGTCATGGTCCGCGAACTGTTTTAAACTTCGCTTGTAAGTAATTATCTTGCGAACTGCTGTAAATCATTTTGTTTTTCTGCTCCGTTATTAAAATGTCGGCAATAATTACTGTCATTTCATTGTATATACGTGACGTTTAAATATATCGGCCATTTAAATTATATGGACCAAGCGTAACTCTACGTACTAAGGGTTTCTTTTATGTCACTGCTGGGAGAGGTTCTCCTCACCAATGAGGTTGCCTGGAGCATATATTCATCATGCTGTTCCAACGCGCATTATCAAAAACTTGGGATCAACACATTTGTTTGAGGGTTTCCAACTGCCTGTAGAATTGTCGACAAGGTTTAAAGATTGTCAACTATCTGGAAGCAAGACTGACAGCATAACGTACAAATCGAAGTTTGAAATGATGCATGAATTTTTGTTGTTAGCCACCCATCGTACTTCTGACCGCGTCCGACGTTGCTTAAGTTTTTGAACGCGCATGCAAGTCGCGGATTATAAGTGATTCGGTTCCGTATTACCATAAACATTTTTTTTCATTATTCTGAGGTCTCTCAGTGCAAGCCCGACTTACTCTTAGCTATTTTTATTATTATTTTGTATTTATTTTACAGTATGCTCTCTATCTAAATGGAGTTACAAAGTGACAATTTTTTTCGGGTTCGATCCACAAGGCACCGATGCATATAATTTTGCCTTATAACAATATTTATTTATATATTATTTAAAGTATGTAATAAGGACACTTTAACGAGATGTTCCAACTTACATGTTAAGACAGAAACGCATTTGTGACAGATCTTACATAGGATTTTAGTACTATTTCGGTTTGATTACATACTTGTATGATACAAGTTACTTATAATCAGGAATTGCTATATGCAACAAACATTTATCTGAAGTCCTCCATAGATGCGTTGCTACTCAAGAGAAGTAAGATAATCGTTTCATTACTGAAGCCAACCAACTGAAACAACAATTGCCTCATGGCGAATGAAGAGTGTTAGGGTGATATCTCCACCGTAGAGCTACATATCACTGCCTGACTTTTTTGTGTTACTAGGGACATGTCAGTTGTCACCACACTGGGATGTTCTACGGGGCGGGGGAGTGGCAATAGGTATGTTAAGTGTTTATCGTTCCGCCATTGATACTGAAGGTTATCCCTGAGATAGATCCGGTGAGCCCGAACGCCACTGTAGGAGTCGATGTGCGAAAGCGCTCTCACGTTTCCGCTCCGCGATGGAGCGGTCGAACACCTGATAGGATGTTAGTCGGTTGGAGTCCAACATAATCTTTCGTCGGCCCTGTGGCGAAAGGACCTCATTCTCGGTTTTCCTGAACATAAAACAAAAAAAACCGTCATCCTATATTTATAGTACACCATGTGACCTCCCCATGCTATAAAAATAAACATATCATAATTTCGCGAAACTCATTTAACCTTATAGTTTATTACAACATAGGCTAAGGCTATCATAACTTAAACATTTTTGTAGATAATATCATATCCATGGTGTTATCAAAGGTCACGGCGTTTTTCCATAATAAGCGTATGGCGTTGATAGTCTGCATTGTAAACAATGTGCCTGTATATTAAGCAACACATCTCCATTCTGCTAGTATTTGTTAACGGAGTCTCGAATGTCTTGTGTGTTTGAAGTACTGTAAGAACTTAGGTAAATTTGATCAGTTTTTCTTTGTATTTTATTAAAGTTATTTTTTTTGAAGCATTGTGTTCAAAATATCCAACTTAAAAATCCAATTTTTCTGTATTAAAGCGTACATTTCAAAAGCATATTTCATATCATTTTTTTACATTTAAGTAATTAGTTGGTAACTATTTTGTGTAACGTAACTATCAAATAACCCTGACAATATTTCCGACAGTTGACCCCATAAAGAAAATCCGTAAAAAATCAACTAAAATAGAGATAATCCAAAAGGACTTCCCAACTCTTAGAAAAAACCCAAAATGAAGCTTAAGAGACTGACTCCAGAACAGAAACAATTCTACAAGGATAACGGGTATATCCTTCTCAAGAACCTGATTCCTCCGAAGCAATTCGAAGAACTATCTATTGAGTACGACAAGCTGTTTAAAAGGAAGAACGAAGCGAAGACCGAGAGCTCTTGGGTCGGGAATGAGTCGACGCACAGAGTCAGCGACAGTCCTTATACAGTAAGTTCTTTTTATTATCTCGCACGTCATTACCACGTAACTGTCCCACTGGTGAGCATTATCATCTTAGAATGGTAAGGATTAAAGCATAATCCCCACTGGTCAAAGGCGGATTTGTAAACTTCAAACTTTTATAAGAACTTTATATTGTCTGTAAATCTTGCAGGTTACCTCAGGATGTTATCCTTCACAGTTAGTTTAAATCGCACGTTAATTTCCAAATGAGTGCTTGCATGGGATTCGAATTCCGGACTCTCTGTGAGGGAGACCAGTCTTAACCATTGTATACATATTTTCATATTTATTAAAACACGATTAATCCGTTTGTTTTGTTAAAAACTGACAATATTATTAGCTTATATGAATTATAGCAATATTAGTTCATCTGAAACATGTTCTAACAGTATTACGTGCTACATTTAAAGTTAAGAATCGATCAAGTTTAAAAATCAACATTTGTAAAATCGAGGTTTTTAAAATGTCACGCTGTTCATTTTTAATAAATGATTTGAATTTACGTACCCCCAATTCTTGTATTCGCATAAATACATTGCAAATAAGTGGGGAGTTCCGTCAGCGGTGACATTACGTCTTGTGTTTATCTCCAATTTTTTAATATTTACGTTTATTCTCTAACTGCTTAATCGTGCCAACCACATTATTTTTGGAACAGTTCACTGGTGTATATAAAGTACAAGTGTCAAACAGTGCAAAATAAACTATTTTCGACGTGTTTATACAATCAGCTGTAGTTG
>DWON01005129.1:0-15304 GCA_018251015.1 Phocides pigmalion okeechobee | reverse complement strand
CATGCCGGAGGGATTATACCGAGCCCCCCCACTTAACAGTGGGCGCGGGCTACCATAGTTAAGCCGGGGTGCAACCCGAGTTCAACCCCGGGCAAAGAGGATCTACCTCGAGGCCCGTATTCCCCCGCCCAAAAAGGCTGGAACGTCCCCCGATGATGATAATGACGTATTTTTATAGGAATTACAGGTGTGTACAAAAAACGAGAATTTCCTTTACTATATTTGACTCACAATAGATTTAGAAGCGAGGCAACTATATATGTAAGTCCTAAAGTACAGCAACGTGCGTATGCTCAACGTCGAACAGTAATTTAGTCTTGCTTGAGATTCGCCATACTATATCTAAGACTGCGGAGACCATTTAACTTAATTATCTTATAAGATGGTCTGCACACTCGTTATTTTTTCAACAGAAAAATTAAAACCATTTAATTGTGACCACTAAAACCATAATAAACAACATCATCTTTGCTGGTAGCGAGGCATTTTACTGGCTCTTCAGGTCTTAAACCAAAAAAAAATATCAACGGATTGCACTTGCTATAAAGTATAAACATATTACAAATTTCACATTTATAATATGTAAGAATGTACATACGTATCTATATTAATAATTTAGTTAAGCAGTACGGTAGACTCGATCGAAATCTAACCTGAATAATAAAATTATATTAATTAAAAAATGAAACTGACACTCATCGACATATATTTTCTATGCTGAAACTGGATGACATCTTGACTTTTGCAGTTTTAATTTCCTATATTTATTAAACACAATGAACGATGCTATATAAATATAAGCCTTGCTTTGCCTTTAATATTCCTTGAGAACCAATAACTACAGAAATATCTACCTACATGTGTATTATGTCACATTTAACCCAAGCGAAGCCAGATTTTCATCTAGTATATTTATGAAGAACTATTTTTTTTTCGCTATTTTTTTCCTCACTTTTTTCATTAATGGATGCACTTTGTTCAATTTCCATATTTTAAACATTTTATGTACACAAATTTTACGAGTACACAGACAGTCGAGTCATCAGCAGTCACCATCCATGGATGCGCGTAGCACGCTGTAACACAAATGAACGCACATTCGCACAGGCGCCCTGCGCCGCCTGAACGATACAGCAGACGCAGGCATACAATTTCGCCGCGCGGTAGAAAGAGAGGGGGATACTTCCTCTCCTACGCCGCGCCGTCTTACGAATTTTCGATCAGGTTACGTGTCCTGACGCGAGTTTAAATAAAAGTGCTCAACGCCGCTAAAGAAGTTTATACTTCAAAAAGATAACTGGGTGCGCAAGATTCAATCCTGGACCTCTAGCGTACAAAACCGCAATTCCTTCATAACTATTTCATGATCCATGGAACACGCCCCTTTCAATCACTGAAGTCCACTACAGAAATGGTAGAACTAGAGACCACCAATGCACCAATAGCTGTTATCGTCGGTTACCTATAGTTACAAGATAACTTTTTAGTTCTCAGAAGTATACGTATATAGGTGCATACGAACTTGGTTAGAATGTCAGACATGTCTTTAATTGTGGATGACCGTGGACTGCAGTGTCCACTTAACATCAGGCAGCCTGCATGTTTGTTGTTTTGGATCTTTGAATTGTATGCCGGAATTAAAACCACCCACAAAACACACTGTATGTACAACACGCACGAATGCGGTGACTTTAAAAATATATATTGCAAATTTAAAACAAAATCAACATGCATGAATCAAAAACATCTATTGGAAATATTTATTTACATATGTGCGTTTAATATGTTGATCACGGATCGGAAGCATTTCAAAACAAGTTTTGACGTCGGTTATTTTAATCGTATATTTGTTTAGGGAGTATTTGACTTGCTATGGACCTACACGGCATCTCAACTATTTCCCCTAAAGTTTCCGGTTAATTTAACGTGGTTCACACGTGCGAGGTTCTCGTCACACTACCATACTTTATTATTCTAGGGTATGCTCATTGACACTCATCATTTAAGTGTCATTATGATCTGGCATGTTGGTGTTCTTGTTTTACATGATACATATAAACTCTCCATGTTATTTCACCACTTATCACACAAGTCAGATATCAGACAAGTCAGATAAATTGATTTAGTTCTTCAATGTTTTTAATTCATATCATGTTCAAACATTATTAGGGATCTATAGCATCATTTATTCGAATACTAAAAGCAATTTTTATTTCAAACATTTCCTTCAGTTTGTTTTAAGTCTTTTTATTAGAAATTATTCCTCTAACTTGTAAACGGGGGAAGAAAATTCCACTCATAGTTTAAGCAGCTTATGCTGTTGCAATTCCATTGAAACTGACTGAATTGAAGCTTAAACACATGTAGCTTATTATTATCTAAACAATTATGTATGTACGTTCCATCTATAAACATATCGTTTATCCAATCTTGTAACAAATAATTCATTTTATGAGTCAATCATATATGACCTCAATTATATCAATTTTAATTTTTTGTTTGTAAATTTGTAGTATGCGACTGAGCAAATCATAAACATATTTAAATCTATAAATAATCAGCGAAGTAGACGTGTAATTCCTAGTTTTGTATAAAGTACCCACTCTCAATTTATATGAAATAACAAAATAAAGTATAAGCTCTTTCGATATCTGATATTTTGGCTTCAAATAAAATCGGAACTGACGTGTTTGAAGATTTTCATAAAATACATAAAACAATATAAAATAATTTCTCCATTTTTAGAAATATGAACAACATACTTTTATAAGTGCTTCAAATAATAATGTCTTAACTCTTGCCGTTTAGTATTGCTTTTAAATTGTCATTTTCAGAGTCCATCATCTGGATTTTCATTTAAGTTGATTTGATATTCCTAATTTACTACATAAGTTCATAAACAAATAAACAAAGATTTTCATTTCAACTCTAGATACATTGATTTTATTTGTTTAAGAAGGATTCCTTCAAATTTCCGGTTAATTTAACCCGAGTTCACCACATGCGACTACGAGCAGCTCCCACATGGGCTAAATAAATAGTTCCCAGAAATACAATGTCATCAGAAACAAAAACAATCATCCCTAATTGCCTGCATTATGACAATACGCTTGGGCCGTTCTCCGGTAATTGTGATCTCTGTTTTGTAATTATAACCAACCAATTACACAAAAAATTATACACTTCTTCTAATGGCAACAAAGGATTTAATGTTCAACTTATAGTGAGTAATAAAATGTGTTTAATTTGTGTGTGTGACAACCCTATTTAAGTATGTCGAAGGCTTGATTAGAGTTCAGAATTTTCTTATTTTTCGATATGACCATTGCACTAACAGCACGATTATTCCCGATACCTTTTATTCCTGATGGTTACTTTTGTCTGTAATATGTATTTGGAGAACAAAATATGTTATTTTGCGAAAATATCAAATTTACTGTAAATGTTTGAACTACAAGTATTACAAAAAGTAAGATACGAATCATGTCAACGAACTTTCGAAATTTCCATTACCGGTAGCAGATATATTCAATGATGATAAATTTCATTTTAAACTGGATTCAATTGAAAAAACCATGACATTGCATTTTAAGCAATAAAAACTGACACAATGAAGTAAATTGCAGATTGTAAGAAAAACTTAACCAGTTACACCGAACATCTTATCAAGTTGGCAAATAAATAAATAAAATAAAGTTGGTTTTTGCATTTTTGAAACGAAGTATTAAAATAATCACTTAAATTCTAATATTTGTCATTTACATCCTATACTTAGTAAGAATTCAAGTCTATTGCGTAAACTGTATATACTTTCATGAGCGATAATCCGAGAATTTTAGGCATCCTTAAAAAAGCCATTATATTTCCATATGCATCCCGAACCAAACGTAAGAATAGGCAAGATGTAAATTACGTTAAAAATGTAATACGAAAGGGCGGAACCCTGTCTTGTGATACGGGAATATAATAGACGTGCGTACTACGTTAGTCGCACGGGTGGTCTATACTGAACTATTTCAATATGCTTTTTTATTATTTGCTATGGTGATCTATGTTTGTTAAGTAGGTGTCGGGACAGCGCGTGATTTGTAGACTCTGGATTGGCCATCGATCAGAAAGTAAACAAATACTTAACAACTTTTTATGTCTCCGTTAAGCACGAGCGTTGAACTAAAACCAATATTTAAGAAGGTAACCAGCTAGCTCGTTTTCGATTTTTAAACATTTTGTCATTGCTTTTTTATTTTGGAAAAGTAACAGACGAATATACAGACTATCTGATGATAAACGGTCTCTGCAGCTCATGGACTTTCAACCCAGCCTCAAACAGGATTTTAATCTCACTTTGACGTCGTCCATAGATGAGTCGCTTCTCCTGAGAACTGAAATAGAGTCTTCGCTATTAACTGTAGCCGGCAACCATACCTCTCCAAGCGAAACACAAGAACTGATTTCCTGCGGATTATGGGAGCGGTTATGGTCCATCCCGGTCGAACTTTTGTTTTACTGTCTGGCAAATTAATTTGATTTAGTTGGGTCTCTAAACGAGGAGTCAACTGGTACACCATTCTGGACATGTGCGAATTAGTAGACAGGACAAGCTATTGAAAACTTCGTGTATAACCACCAAGTAAACGGAAATCCTTACTATATTTTCCTTTCACGTGATGTTTACTTTGGAATAAGCATGTATTTCTGCTGTTTCAAAGTAACAGCAGAGGTGCGTGCCAGCGATTCTAACCCCGGGTTAGAAACCGGAATCTTGGCCATTAGGCCATCACTACTAATTACATATAACTTGGACATAGCGATACCATAAATAAAAATCATGGCTCCATTACCACGGATTTATGTTTGTTTAAAATAAACATAATTAGATGTAGAGTTTACACATTAAATATATTCATGTTTATGTACAATGTAAGTAGATTTTCATAAAATAATAGCTACTAAACAAGATGGATTGCATGCCCCTATACCCGCTAATTTCGATAAAAAGTTAATTAAGTTCTTGCGAGTTTCTTACTGGTATACTTACTTGATGGTAATATTTAATGACGTGTCACTAAATTATGACGTTACAATATTATAGACCCCATAACATATTTCATACTTTTATCGATCGTTTGTATCAGACTTCTTAGTTTTCTTATTCTTATTATAATATGTTATAACTTACTGTTTTTATTTCATGTAAATTATTAAATTATTATTAGATGCATTCATGGAGACAAAATAAAAGAAGTATTAATAACTAAACAAACGCAATAATAGCGTAAAGTAAGGAGTCTAGAGATGAAAAAGCTCAAATAGTCCCATTGCGTTACAACTTGAATTTGAAAGGTACTATAGTTCGACCGGGGAAGTACCACCGCCGCCCTCATAATACGCCGTAAAGCATTACTTGTATTTCGGTTGGAGAGGTGCGGTTGTCGGCTACACTTTGAAGCGAGGCGACCATCTTAGTTCTCAGGAATTGCAACGTATCTACGTTCGAGCTCTTATAGGATTTCGGTCGTGTTTGTGATCGTACGTTGATGTCTATGGGCTGTGACTACTTAACATTAGATGGTGTACATGCTTGTTTGGTACTCTTCTCACATAAAAAATAACAGCACAGTAAAATTTAACATACATTCAAGTTTAAAGATAATAGTCAGTAAACTAAAACAATAGGTATTGTATGTTATATGACTTAAATTATTATTAGTATTACGAATGCAAAAGAACACCAACATCGAATATCAATGAGGTAAAGTACAATAAATATTCCCTTATAAATAAGGCCGTCTCTAAAGTACTTGTTATACATACTGGAACAATGAACGTACAGCGTATATATTGAGAACTTTATAAGGATTTATTGAAAATATATATTGTCAATTTATAAATGACTAGCTGTGTCCGCGACTTCGTCCGCGTTTCGTGACATTTTCACACCATGAAACAACAACGCTATATGCAGACCGTTATTATTTAATTTCTCGCCCAATTTACAAAAACAAAAGCTTTATTGTACACCAAAACCTTTCTCAGGAATCACACTAACTATTATAGAAAACTGTGAGAAAATCCGTCCAGTAATTTTTGACTTTATCGCGAACAGACAGACAGACGCGACGAGGGACTTTGTTTTATAATATTCCTAGATGTCGTAATAATTTAAAACCTTTTTGTGTAGTATATATTCATTTATAATTTCTACATTATATAACAAAAAGTGGTACTAGCACGTCATATATACTATTAATAAAAAATAAGTGCCAGTTGCACACTCTGAGGTTTCTGTTTCGTTACGTTTTTCGATTTTTTCTCTTTGCCTTATGCTGTAGAACATTACTTCTCTCTAAATTTCAAGTCAGCAGGTAAACATGAAGTATGCTATAGGTTTTGATTTCCATTTCAAAACATTCAGCATAAACGGACATATCTATTGAGTTAAGTAAATCCACTTAGAAGTTTTATTTTGTCATAGTTCTCTTAGTACAGATGAGATGAGATGATGAGACGTAACTATTTGATATATTACTTAAAACCTGCCAAAGATCGTGAGAAAAAGAATCTTTACCGACAGACAGACATACTATGAACATATTTTATACAGATTTCTATTTAACTTTCGAGACATGGAATCCTAAAAATTGCGTTTGTACGAAGTTTATGATAGTATGAATTATTTTTCAGTTTTTATGAAGATGCAATTTATCACGAATTCTGTTATCCAATGATTTCAATAGTACTGGATTCATCTTAGGATTTTTTTATCGCCACCAGTTTATATGTTCAATGTTAGACAAGTGAGTAATGAAGTGACTCACTCTACAATTGTAATGGAGGATAGGACCGATTTACTCGCGTCGTTTACTAATGTGTTTATTTTTGATAGAATTATTATGAATACGTGGAAATAATAAATGAAAAGGATATGACTTGTGTTTACTTATATTATTATTTGTTTTTGTTGCGCCTTTGTAGCTTAAGAGTTCCTTCACCTCAATATAAGAAATCTCATTTTTCTGTTTTATAAAAAAATATGTATATAATAATTGTACACGAATTTTGAGATAATACTTATCTTGTAAATAACTAAACAAAGCTAAATTTGAATATTTGGTTACAGGCACACAAAATATATTTTTACTTTGTTGTTTATTTCGAAGAGTGTTGCAATTATAATGTTCTAACGAACATTTCATTTCATTACGTCATCCGATTTAATAGTTGTCAGTGTGGTGCAGATTTTGACTTAACACCTTCGTAACGGTTGTGTTTTCGTTGTGTAACGGGATCTAGGAGTACATAGTAAAAATATGAAGGGATTAAATACTTGAGATGGGTTGTAGAGTTATTTTAAATTACTATTTACTTGCACATGCACACTAGAGTTTTGTAGGATGATGAAAATGTAAATTGAACCTTCTTCTTGACCGCCGCTGTTAATTATATCAAAGCAGAATGTCTAATCTCCTGTACATGAATAATTTCAATTCTATCTACGCTTAAATTGGTTAATTTAAGTATAGACAGATAGTATAGCAGTTATGATACGTATTTAAAGTTCTAGATTCGACATGTCTCCCTTCACCATGACAAAAATAATATTCTACATCCGTGACAACGTATTACGGCTGACATTGTAAACAAGCGAACAGATTTTCGCTGAAATCGGGTAAATACAGGTTATTTATAAATGAAAACATGGAAAGTTCCTATACATTTACTTAAGAAATAATAATGCTGCAGTGTGGCTCGCTTCTAAGTTAAAAAATGTAAAGCATTTTGTTGAAGACCATTTTAATTGAGTTTAGAACTGTTTTGCCTGTTTTGTTTAAACATCTAACATTTGGTGCCATACGATAATGAACACGCTACGATACTTATAAGAAAAATCTTATTCACATTTTTTTATTACATATAATAATTATTAACTAATTATTAATTGATATTTATAATAAATAGTTGAAATGGATAGTAAACCAAATGGCATAGGATTTAAATTTTTATTATTGGTGAATGATCAGCAGGTCAAAGCATTACCGTATTAGCGATAACCGGATTATCTGGTTTCATCAATGGTTGGCGTTTAGGGTAATTTAACGAAGTATCTGTAATCGACTTAGCTCATTCGCCCTAACCCTTTCGTTAATTAAAACTTTTTATCCATCTTTATTACATTGTTATCGAATATTCAGATTTTTTGTCAAAGAAGATGAAGCTTTTAAGATGGAAACGAATTGAGAACATCCAGTGGTACAACCAATAAAATAAATTGTCGTAACCATCTGAATTGTATTTATAAAATTTAATTTCGTATCATTCTTAGTAAGTTTTGAATTTGTAAACAGTTATTTAACAATCACTTGAATGAAACATATGCAATGAAAACATAGATAAACGAATTAAACACGCAAGTGTCTAACCTAACATTAAACGCTAACATAGCGCTTAAGCGCACCTAAATTTGTAAATAGCACTTCGATAACACTGCAGTTGTACGAGAACTCGAAGACTGCGGAAACCGCATCAAGATTTACAATTACAGCAGTTAACTTAAATCAAAACAACACTTACGTTGATCGAAGAAGCAGCGGTCCAAACCATTCATAACTCACACAACCGCATAGTGCACTCACTACACAATATTTTTTTGTCACGTTCACAAACACATGTGCATGTCACGTCGCACTAATCACGTTCGAACTTGGTCACTGTACAACGTCAGGGCGGATTATAGAGCACGCACGCAGGTTGCTCAAACGTATAACCGTTACGACGGTCGGCGCGCGACTAGTGTGCGCACAGCGTTGAACCAACGAGTGGGGGGAGGGGATGCGTGCGCTCGGAATCCACTTCCCACGTGCTTTGCGTCGACCCTTTGCAGGGACAGGACGAGTTAGCTTTTTAAGCGCCAAGTTGAGCGGCCCATCGACGCATCGATACGCTCAGGGCGATGTTTCTCGGTAACCTTGTTTATGCGTGCTGCAGCTAATAATAACATGCGAATAACATGCATGTTTATTCGTTGTTTGGTGCGATTTCTTTTTGCCTTGTGCTTTGCTATAGTTTGTAGTTTGGATCGGTTTACGTTCCGATATGAATAACAAACATTAACTTTTACCATTTTTAAGGCATAGTTAAAAAGATCATACTTGTATATGTATATAAATTTATTTATGAAATAATGATAGTACCTAGAATGTATAAAACAATCTTAAGGTCCTCTTTCGTTTATATAACATAAACCTAGACTTGGAGATAAACAAAGCCTAATCCACAATACTACCCTACATTAGTATTTAGAAACGAGTGGAGCAGTCCTGGGGACGATTTTATTCCTAGTTTCGAGACTTAAAAACATGTTTAATAAAACAAAAAGTTTTACATAAAAAATATGTATCGCAAATTACTGCATTTATTGAAGCTATCAAATATTACTGCGGTGTAGAACTTAGCCTTTCATCTGCTTTTCTTGGGATAACAGCCTCTAAAGTAGAGTTCTGCATCTTTCATTAGGGTCACAGTTCAGCGATTAAACATTACAAGCCTAGAAATAGAAAAGCTATTTCCTCTTAAGCACTTATGAAAACGTCAACAGCGTATTATTATCAAGTAGTTGAGTATCTGCTCCCTTTTTATTTTAAAATAACTGTGTACTTATTACACGAATAGGCATTTTACCAGTTAGTAGTTCGGCAGTTAACCAGTTCAGATACTAAGTATTTAAGTGTAGCTTAGTTAGCAGTTTCTAATTGTTTTAGTTGAGCTCAAAATAGTTCCGTTTAGATCTATGATTAATGCGTACTGCACAGTGTACGAAAGAGTAACTTTGAACATTGAGATAGTGTAACAAAAAGTTAATGCGTTTCTCAAAAAGCTATTTCGATGGTCGACGCGTTATCGTTCTGTCACTCATCGTAGATTTTTATGGTTTTTTACCGAACTAAGTATAGACGTTGGCACATAGCTAACATTTTTGTGACTTGACGGTTAGGTGCATACAACTTAAGTTTGTTTCTTCATGTTGACGAGTTGCATACGAACGCGCAGCTCACCTGATGTGAAGTAGGCGCTGGGACTCATTTACATCCACGTCCAACCTCAAATAGGATAAGTGTTATCTGACATCGTATGTAAATATCTTGGTACTGCTCACGACTAAATTGATTACTTATAATTGGTAGTCCTGGCAATACGTCTTCCACTAAAAAAGAGATAATTAATTCTGTGCAGATTACAAGAGCTATGATTCATCGCCGGCCGAAGATATACATATATCTCACTTAATAATCCCTGCTTTAAAAATAATTAACCGCTTTTAATTTTTACGCTATATATATTTTCGCAAGTTAATGTGAGCCCTCATAATCCGCCGTAAAGTAAGACTTGTATTTCGGTTGGAGAGGAGCGGTTGCCGGCTACACTTTGAAGCGAGGCGACCATCTTAGTCCTCAGGAGTAGCAACGCGTCTACGTTCAAGCTCAGATAGCTTTCCGGTCGTGTTTCTGGTTGTACGTGGATGTATATGGGCTGCGACTACTTAACATCAGGTAGCTTGCATGCTCGTTTGCTACTCTTCTCATATATAAAGTCTAAAGTAAGTCTAGTAGTAGTAACGTATACTAGGCAACCTTAATAGTCAGTGGCAGCAACGCTAGTATGGTTATCTTTAAGTTTTATTCTATATAAGGTTTCATTACAGATGTTGGTGGAGCATGGACTTCACCTGATGGTAGCTACTCTCATTTAATAAAAAATAGTAGCTACTAAATTTTGACAAAAAATTAAGCTAGTCTAATTAAGCACTTGATCTAGGTTTCAAAGTTTAAAGTAAAGTTTAGGATTTAAATTAGGTACATATATAATTATTAACGCTGATTGTCAGTCAGTCATATTATATCAAATAAAATAAAATATGCTTTATTGTACACCACAAAGAATACACAAGAACAGAAAATACAACAAAACAAAACAAATATTGCAGTGGTGACCAAAAGGTCTTGTCGCTATAGTAGCGATCTCTTTCAGACAAACATGGTAACAAGTAACTATATGATTTTTCCTTATTCCTTACTTTATATTTAATTTATTTTATGTTTGCTTGTTAATGTAAATTGTATACCAAGACAAGAGGTACAGGCACTATGTGTATATAATTTGAGGTAGATTGTATATTATTGTACATTTTGCACTAAAAAGAAACAAACAAAAAGACAACTTTTCACTTTTATATAATAGTAAGGAAGAAGGACACTGATTAAGATATGTGACTACTCAATAAGTGCGTCTCGATGACATGTCATGAAAATCGATACAGGGTATAGATGAAATCAATTATAGTTAAAAAAAACTATAAACCACGCTTTTATTGTTAATCAGACTAAAAAGTAAAAAATAATTCTTAATATGAGAATAAAATTATTGACGAGAATTAATGTTACAGTTTTCTAAGCGTGGGCAATATGGTATCTTTTGTTATTTATTTATTTATTTATAAACTTATTTACTAACATTACAGGCTGACCTAATTCGTTAGTAAGTCAAAAATATTGTTTCTTGTTCATTCCAAATGTCCATAGTTAATAATAGAAATTACATTACAATAAATCAATTACAATAAATTTAAATTAAAAAAATAATAAAAATAACATTGAAATGTCAATCGAATAATACTATAAATAACTTGTTACACTATAAATCACCTCTCTGAACTCGTTCAGCGAACAATGGAACAAATCCACATGACCCTGCGCCACGCTGAGCGTGCGCAGCGCTCGCGTGAGCGGCGCGTACCGCGGCAGGTTAGTGCGAGTGCGGGGCAGCGCGAGCAGCTCTGACCGCCGTCGGCGCTCCACACTGTTATTTCGCACACACATTCTTAGCTGCCCTAGGATGACTGGATCGCGTATTTGGCCACGCAATGTCTTGAACAAGTATCTGGCGAGCGCCACTTCCCTTCTCGATTCCAATGTACAAAACCCTGCCATACCTAATATAAATAATGTTATGTTATGTTATGAATTTTTCTTAATTTCATTCCTATATGTAGAATTAGTTTAAAAATGTCTAACAAAGCACATAAATTGTCGTTAATAATTCTTTTTACTTCTTAGATTGATCAGATTAAAAAAAGTGTGGTTTTTAGTTTTTGAATCTATGATTACTTTTTATATTTTTCTTTTAGTTTCAATAACCATAAAAACGTGGTTTTTAGTTTTTTGAACTCTAATCGTTTAAAGTGGGTAAAACTCGAGCTCAAAAATTGAGTAACATGGCCAATCATATACAGGTCAACTTAAAGCGTTATAAAAATGCTAAATATTTTATTTAGACAATTGTCTCCTAAAGGACAGTTGTCCAAGAACAAACCCAAGTTTACATGAGAACATTAATCGTTGTAACTTTACAAACACGTACTTACTTAAGACTGTCCGATTTCCTTGCCTCGTTATCGTAACGTAAGTCAATATACACATCTGTCATCCGTTAGAATCTGAACCCTTTCCAGTGAAGCGTGTTTTTGTAATAAGCGTCCCCCCTCTACTATCTCAATTAAAACTACTCCCACGTCCGTTTCTTAGTAGGTGCCATTAGGGATTCCTCAGTGGAGTGTTAAGTACATTACAAAGCAGTATAATCTAATAAATAAACAGTGAGACAGAGGGACACATTCGAGTGATTAAGGGGTTGAACAGACACATAATGGCTATAGCGATGAATTTTATGCGTAGTTACGTAGCGTCTACCACCATTTTGGGGATATTAATTGTTTTCTATAAATTTCGTGTAATGTGCTTAGATAATTGTTTCAGGTCTGTTTATTATACTCAGTTGGGTTCGACTGGAGTGGTATCACCGCCATGCCCATTTTTAGCCTAAAGCAATTCTCACGTTTTAGTGTTGTGTGTGTCATCTCTCATATACATATATGGGGCGTAGGGGTTGTTGCTATTGAGGTTGTAACCTCTGATAACAAACAGTGCTGTTAGAGGTTAAACTAGGTATTCCCAGACAATAGTGATAGAAATCATATAACTTGTGCGCTCGCTTTGTCATATTCGGAAAAATTCTTAGGAGTAGCAATATATCTGTTGTCGACATCAAGTGACCACTTACCTACAGTTGGATTGCATCTTGATGTCCTACTTCAATTCCATAAAAGTTAGATCAGATAAGGCATAATTAAGTAAATGAGTGACTTTGTGTATTTAATGTAATATAATAACGAAATGGTAATTTTTAAATATTGTATATCTCTTTGTTCTGAGTAATCTTCGAAACGGGTGAACTGACTTCCATTGGCAGATAGCTGAGGTTATGAGGCAACTATTGCTACTTTTATTTTAAAATACGCTAACGAAGTCTACGCTAACGAAGACGCGAGTATGTTGAAGTCGCGATGTATGAAGTTAAATAGTTCAAAATGTTTTTGGCTACTATTTTACTACTTAGTTTTCTGTTTTACAAGCTTAACATAATAATTAAATCGTTCACTAATATACATTGAAATGGATATCCAATGGAATACAAAGTTGTCAGACACATATTTTTGCATTACTTTATTTTATATGCCCTAGATGGGAAGATTTTTTTTTAATGAAGAGTAGCAAACAATAAAAAAGTTATAAAAAAATTCAATATACGGTAAATAGTTACAATAAAAATAAGTACAACCATCTTTCCTCTCTAGCTCAAAAAAGTACCTTTTATTGTTATCACTTTTAAAGTGTTTCGGTCATTCATTTGATACCCAAAATAAGAGGATTAAGTGGAAATGATAAATCGGACATTTGTTACAGCTAGCATGTCGGTTGTGGAAAGACTATATCTGGGCAATCGTACATTGTCATGGAAAACAAAGGTATATGTTAAATTTTATCGCAATTGTATACTCTTGATGACCGTCCAAGATACTATGTAAAATCAGTCAATTCAGTCAAAGATGCAAGCATCGGGTTTGAGCGCTCTTATAGCTTAGGTTCACCGGCAGAAAAAAGACGGTGGGAAACTTTTGGCATTTCTTTAAAATTAATCATTATATACATGATAGTGGTAGGAGTCGAGTGGAGGTGGCGGTGACACTTTCCCGGCAAACTATATAATAGATATACTACCTATTAAAAATATGTACGTCAAAAATAAGCTTTCAGTGTACTAACGAACGTCATGAGTAAACTCGCCCAAAAATGAGTATAAAAGCTGGCGATTCGTTCAAACCTTTTTTAAAACATATTCCTTTAGTAAGCTTCGTATTGAATGAATCCGAATAGAGCGCTACGTCTCACTCACTTTCAGTAGGTATGAAAGAGACATGAGAATATTTCATGAATACAGTAGCTCTTTCACTGGATCAAATCCTATAGGACAAGCATGAATACATATGTATATGCAAGGTGTGACGTAGTTAACTTTAATCGTAATGATATCTAAATAAAAAATAACAAAAAACTCAAAGTAATCCACGAAAAAAATGTTTAATATACAAGATGAAACCATTTTCTAACGTTACTCTAAAAATATTGATAAAAAACCCAAATCTACAAAATTTAGACAGTTTTTGTCTGCCTGTTACCCCATCATGGATATGGAAAGAGAAGAGCAATTTACCTTTCCACTCTGCGCGTTCAATTGCAGCGAAACTAAACGCAGCAGAACCAGGGCCAGGACGCTATGGAGACGAGATTTCTTACAAGCCTAAGCTCAAGCTAGGTCAAGGCATATTATTTATTATTATTTATTTGTGCAAGTTATTCGCTATTATTCCACAAAAATATAACGTATTTAGACGCAAAGCAGTTGATAGTCCCTGTGAGTCAACATAGACCAAGAGAGAAATAGTTGATTTATAATCACTCTATAAATCCCTAAATATTTGCTATATGACACTTCATTAATATCGATTTAAGTTTTCGGTACGCAATCGTAATCGTTTCGTTTTTGCTTAACATGTCTGTCTTTTGTGACGTATCGGTCTCGTTACGGTAGATTAAGCTGCAGATTGTGACTGATATCACCCGTCTGTCGGTACATTGAATGTCAAATGAAGATCTGTGTCGTCAATTGTGTGCAAATAATCCAATGAAATTGTTAAAACTTTTAAATTTTCGGTCTCTTAAACATGCCCACGCTCACACACTCACACACACACACACACACACATACACACACACACACACACACAAACACACACACACACGTATTGAGTCTCATAGTTTATCTTAAGTGTCAAATGTTCTTTCAGCTATTTTTACCGTTAATTTAAATAACACTTATACTTATTAAATATAAGCAGGTTGACATTGAATTG
>DWON01005128.1:0-15307 GCA_018251015.1 Phocides pigmalion okeechobee | reverse complement strand
TTATGAAGTGAAGTACCATAAATGTGACAGCATAAGTCGTTCCAATTCAGTGATACCAGGAAGGATGTCGTTGTGGTCTTAAGCTGAAGTAGAAGTAAGCTGAGTAGGTAGTAAACATGGGACGGAGCCCCTGGAGCCAAGGAAGCTCCCCGGAATGTTGCCAAGTAGGGCGTCCTGTTGGAGAATACAATTTCATGCTTCTGGTGATTTCTACAAGGACAAGGAAGTTTTCAGAATTAATTTTCCAACATAACAAATATTTTTAAATTCTTATGAGGGTAGAAAGTAGTGAGATGACGTCACACGGGTGCCGTGATCGGTGGCAGTGTCTATTTATTCGGCGATATCGTGCATTGGAACCCACTTTAATTCGAGTTAAGAACAAGTAGGACATGGTTTACGATTCATTAGATGGTTGTACCTCGGATAAGGGTTAGAAATTATTAAATCTTGCGGGTATTATTATTATTAGTATTGTATCTATCAATTTACAATTTAATTTATAACAATACAGTATCATGTAGATGTGCAATGATGAATTATAACACGTTTAGGAAAACAAAATGTATTTCACGCTAAAAATAACAAGTGGGACCACTCGGTCAGTACTCAGCGAGGCTGGGACCAGATACGTACCCTAAGGGTTTACTTTCTATGTCATGGCACTCGACCCGTTGAGAGCCAGCATATTACGAGCATGCATATGCGTTGCGGCGCCTCCTCTCTACAAAGTCCTCCTATCCTTTATGTCTGGCTTGTCATGTTTATGCGTCCCTGGTTTTCTAATTTAATTTAAAAGTTTTTAATTATGAAACCGGTGCTCCTTTTGTTTGGTTTATGCTAGGGAAATAGTTGTAATAGAGCGTGCTGACAGCTCAAATTAAAATGAAAATATTTTATTTCGTTCTAAGGTAAGTACCTTGCATGTATGCATACTTTTTACAATGCCTGCACCGGTACATACTCGTACATTGTAAAAAGTGTCAACGCATTTTTCTTAATATTTTAGCCTGACGAAAAGGTAGACGGGCTGGCTTTGAAGGAGAGCTCTCTTTACACCTTTCTTGAAGAGCCTTTTTTATATAAGAAGAGTAGGTAGCAAATGCATCATGAACCCTTGTATGATCGCATGAATGAATCATTTGCGGTTCCGTGGGTGGAGCAACGGTGACGACCTACATACGTATATCATATTAAAGTTTGAAAAATTGGTCACATATAATATGGTAATTGGAAAACTATTTAGATTGGTACGATACCTATGAAATTAAATACGTTATCTTAACCATTTTATACAAATAATAATAACTTTTTATAATTGCCTTCTACAATTTAAGTTAATATGTTAGGAGTGATCGGAAGACTAACAATACGCGCGACAAAAATTGATCTTTTCAACGAACACAACGACAAATTAATGTAGACATATATGCTTTTTATCCGTGCGACGCCGGGGCAGATTGCTAGTGAGTCTACATAAAAATTAATAAGTAGATATTATGATATAGAAACGAGTTTCCATGAGCTCTGACCACGACAACGTCCAGTCTTGGAAACTGTACTTAGAAGTATTTGTGGGAAAATACCTTCAAAAATGAAAAATCGTAGTTTCCGAACTGAAAGTAAGGTATCAGGTGACCTACTACGCTATTTCGCTGGAGTCGAATGCAAAGTGGCTTTGTGTTTATCGTACGTGGTATGAGAGCAGAGCCAGAAACAAGTATACAAAATATACAACGATATTAATGAATATATTTTTTTTATGTAATGAAAGAGTAAGAAACGGGCATGCAGGCCACCTGATGATAAGAGGTCACTGCCGCCCATGGACAACCACGTCCAATCTCAAATAGAACAGAAGTTCTATTTAAGGAAGGACGCGGATACGTTCCTACTCTTGAGGACTAAGATGGTCGCCTCCAATAAAGTGTATCCGGCAACCACGCTTCCCCAACCGAAACATGAAGAACATGTTGCTTTACGGCGGGCTATGAGGGTGGGTGTGGCGCCGCCCTGGACGAGCTCTAACGGCTCTACCACCTTTACAATAGTAAGCAGTACCAGATGTTACTTTGCGGAAATCCATGCTGTTATTATTGTTAAAAGTGCTTCGCAACAATCCGCTACCACGATGTACAATGGTATATATTTCAAAGCATGCACCATGACAGGAATAAGTGAAGAGTAGAAATATATGCCACTATACATATTATGGCCAAAACTTGTTTCGCTTGGTAGGTTGACTCCGCGACGGTGGTTGTTCATGGGCTGCAGTGACCACTTTACATCAGGTGGCTTGCATGCCCGTTTCTTACTCTTTTACAATAAAAAAAAATCTATAAATGTTATAAAACAAAGTCCCCCGTCGCGTCTATCTGTCTGTCCATTCGCGATAATCTCAAAAAGTGATGGACGGATTTTTTTATAGTTTTCAACTACAGGTGGGGTTGATTCCTTAGGAAGGTTTTAGTTCAATTTAGTCATTGAGTCGACGTTCGAAATAGATGTTTCTAATTGTTAGTTTTTGGACTTATGTAGTGATTTGTATCAAATTATAATAAGTATTTACCTATATTTGTACACCCGCGACGGGTAGAATAAGCGGATTTCATTATATTATTGACCATTTTTGTAATTAACCTTATTCAACAAATAAATAAATAAATGGAATTGACTGGACGCATGTATGAAAGAAAAATAATGTAAGTAAATACAAACTGTATTACCCAAGCGAAGCTGGGCCGGGTCGCTAGTATATGTATATATCGCAAAGGTATTGTTACAGTCGTGGGATTTTGCACAATGAAACGCCGAGATAATTTTTACATACACTTAATATATTTAACGGACAGACTAACATCCTACGCCTTGCTTGTATTTCGAATGCCCTTTAATAATCTGCTACCTTCTTTATATAGTTTTATCATTGAGAGTCAAATATCGACTAATTACATTTAAAATTGCTAAATTAGTACAAAAGTAAATAATAATGCTAATTAATAATTATTAATTAATATCTGTGCATTATAATTATTAATATTAATAATTATAATGCACAGATCAACTACAATATGCCATATCTGTTGTGCGACTATTGAGCAGTAGGTAACAGATAATATAAACGTTTCTTATCAGTGTTTCTGTATGTCTGTCTATAACACTCTCCTTAAGAAAATAAAAGAATCTGAATCAGTTTTAATATCAACACAATATATGATTTAGTCGTTGGCGCCACAATACTAAAGTTAGGTTTAGTTCACATGCGATGATCCCTTTTAATTAACTCCAAATAAACATAATACTGTTTCCTTTAAATTTTTATTTACTGTCTCGAAACACAGATTTCTTACAGATGGGTGGATAATAAGCAAGCAAGACGCCTAATTTTAAATAGTCACCGAACAAAAGGTGTTATGCACATATTACATATTATAATATATATATGTGTGTGTGTGTGTGTGTTTTATTTATCTTTTTCCTTTTTTTATCCTGAGAGCCCATAAAAGTATATTTACCCTTTTAAACCCTACACCGGAGTTCCCTATGTCGTAGATGCTAGTAACATACAAAGACTTAAACATCCAAAAACACATAGACACACAGAAATACATAAAGTCCAGATACGGAACAGAAAAATAAATTCATCATTCAAACTAGGAAATTATACCCGAAATTCTGTAACAGGTTATTGCAGTGCCATGCAAGTTATCATAGCTCATTAAATTCATTGTGTATACATATAATGTACGTACATATATTTTAACAACAAATATCATACATACATTCAAAAAACGTTATCCGTCTTCTGCGGTAAACGTAAACCACGTGTGAGCTTGCCTTAGCTTTGTCTAAACCCATTATGACGCTTTGACACGGCGCAACGTGGCGTTAACGAACGTTGTAACGTACTTCGTGCGTCATATTTTAACGCTTTGCATAAACATTAGGCAGTACATTGACTTTGTTTATTAGTAAATGGTCTAATAACAGTTTTCACGAATAAGTCAGAATTGTTATAGTTTATTCCGACCTCTACCATTATCTTTTTTTTAAAGGTGGGAGAACCATAGTTTGACTGGGGAGGTACCACTGCCGCCCTCATAACCCGCCGTAAAGCATCGCCCCGGGCGAGCTCCAACGGCTCTACCACCTTTAGCATGTGAAAGAATACACGGTTTATTATACGCAATTTACAAAAAATATCTGTTAATTTGTCTGGCTGTCTAACTTTCACTTGAAAATGACTGATCTTATAAGAAGGAACTTAGACTTAGATTTTATTTTAAAAAATGTTTTAGGGTTTCGTACAAAAAAATGATATGGTTGGATCGATTAGGACGAGATTTTTATTTACAGATAGCTGAGGTTATAAGGAGTAGCGACGCCATTTTGTTTTAAACCACGGGAGTGAAGTCGCCGGCTCAGTTAGTATATATGTATATGTATACATACATATATGCATACATACATATATGCATACATATACAATACAATTGATTACGTCACGAGTGATTACGTAACAAAGACACTTCGTTAAAATTCTATTTTAAAAAAGGCTAGAACTCTTCGAATGTATTCTATTGACCTATTAAATTCTAGCATCCTTTACATATAAAACACAGCTGATAAATTGCTTTAAACCGGAAACGATTTAATTATGCCTCAAAGGCATTTCTCATCTAAATACGAGCATCATGGACACCTCCGCTGTGGAATTCAATCAAATAATAAAAAGGCTACAAATGAACAACAGATATAGGGTGTTCGGTCTAACGGTTTTATCAAATAAGGTATTGCACAAAGCTTGTAACAGATGGCGCTACTAGTATCTTTTTTATGTGAGAAGAGCAGCAATTAAGCATGCAAACCACCTGATGTTAAGTAGTCGCAGCCCATAGACATCCACGTACAGCCACAAACGCGACTGAAATTCTATCTGAACTCGAACATAGATACGTTGCTACTCCCGTGGATGAAGATGGTCGCCTTGCTTTAAAGTATAGCTGGCAACGCATCTCTGCAAGTGGAACAAGTAATGTTTTACAGCGGATTAAGAGGGCAGCGGTGGTACCTCCCCGGTCGAACTATAGTTCTCAAAGCTTTCATAAAATGAAAATCAACCCCATTAATATGCGATTAATATAATGACAACTAAAATTGGCGTAAATTGATGTTCCTGTTGATTTCGATGTAATTTGATGATCGTGGCCCAGCGGTAACAATGCCGGTACGACAAGCAGAGGGTGCTGATTTCGATGCCCGACCAAGCTCACATATGAATATATTTTGATTTCTGTTTTTGGTTGGGTGTTTTCATATCTGTATTACCGGCACCCACGACAGAATATCCTAATGTGGAATATTAGTTTAGAACCCGTTTAAAACGTTGTCTTCATTGTAAATCGTAAGACCTATAATTTAAATATACCAACGCCTAAAATTATAATGGCGTAAATAATATAAATAAAATGACGAAGAGAAAGAAACTAGAAACAAAATGGAAAGCAATAAATAAATCTCTAAATATTATAAAACGAAGCCCTCGACGCATCTGTCTGTCTGTTCGCAATAAACTCAAAAAGTACTGGACGAATTTTCTCACAATTTAAAACAAAAGGTAGAGTAATTCCTGAAGGTTTTGGTGCATAATAAGTTAGGTTTTTTTCTGTTGACTGGACGATAAATTGAATTGTTAAATTCAATATTGGAATTCAGTCGTAGTTCAAAACAAATGTTTCTAATTGTTACTTTTTGCAAATAGGTTAGTCATTACCTAATTGTAAAAGATTTTTTTGAAAGAAAAATAATATAAGTAAATAGTAACTCTACCCGCACTAAGCTGGGCCGGGTCAATACTTTAAAATAATAATAAAAAAGAAAAAAATAAATTTACGTCTAACATTTACTGACAGTATCAAAACGTTAAACACAGCAAAAAGTTCAGCCAATATCAAAGTTATATCAAATGTTCAAATTGTAAACGCTTCGAATTTCCATGAAAAGGGAACAATTCTCATCAAAATAACTGATGAACAAATCCAGTGTACCATTCGATCAAGTAATAAAAGATCTGACCTAGCAAAATACTGATATTCGCATGTACTGGTTGATTGATATGCAAAACGACTTACTAAAACTACACGCGAAGTTATCAAATAGACTCCTTATATAAAAGTTAGTTAACTTATGTTTACTTGTGTTAAACTTTTGTTTAGTTATGGTGCATGTGACCGAATAGACTCCTACTTTTAGCTTATGAATAGTGCAAGGTAGAACCTAAATTTAAGGACCAATTGAAATGAAACGTACAGTAAATGTTAAGTATAAGTACAAGTAAGTTAAGTATTTTTCAACCCGATCAACTTTAGCCAACATGGTGCTCATAGCCGATGTACTGATTACATTGTACTCTTGACAAGTGTATGTACTTTACAATGAAATAAAATATTTGAATTTGAATATAGTTTACTATGTAGTATGGTAAACTTTACTTATAAACAACACACTACTTAACACGTTATGTACACTAAATGTTAAGTAAAGTAGCGTGAGTCAAAACTGCATCGAAACCGGTCAAATCGTTTCCGCGATTAGCGGCACACAAACGCACAGACCAACAGACAACAATTGTAACAACTAATGTTTTGAGTTTTATTTTGTTAAGTAAAGCCCCTACTAATCGTTTTTCTATCTTATTTAATATCTTACATATATAGGCCGCGATCGAAAACAATTTTATTTATTTATATGGATGCACTAAAATACTGCCTGTCCCAAATTATTTATATAACTGATATCCTTCACTAGTCACCAGGACACGGCCGCTCCCCAGTCACAAGAACTCGCCTGGAGGGAGATCTCCCTTTGCCACAAACTATGTGCTCTTTTCTCAAGTTACTTATTCTGCTCCAAAGTATTATAAGAGTCTATATAGTTATAAATATTTTTTTTATATGTATATCTGAAGAAAGTCATGTTAATATATACTTAGAGTCTATTCGTTTATTTAATATAAAAAGATGGGTAACATTCATAGGCACATTATGTATATTCTATCAGAAACTTTTCTTATTACATTAGGAGTCTGTTTCACCGAAACAAAAAACTTTTTATAAGTTTGGCCTCGTAAAGTTTTTGTCTAAAATTACATAAAATTTTATGTATATTTCTTAAATAGGTAAAGGCTATTATAAATATAGGACTTAGCCCTTAGTATTGAGGTTAAATGCAACTTGCTGGTATTCTAAAGCATAAACTCTGAGGGGGTCAATGTCTTTAAAGAAAGTGCTTATACCAGTAAATTAGTCCTCAAGTAAACTTGAAAAACTACAATTCAAAGAAAGACGCTTTTAACCACAATGCTTTTGGTACTAATTTTGGTGCCAAAATGTTTTATTATTCGTCAATTTATACGATTGTCTTTTTTATTTTTTTGCAATAAATCTATATTAATATAAATATTGGTTAGAAATTTACCGCATTATACTGAAATATTTGAAAATTTGGTGAGATTAAAGTTCCCTACATTTGCAATAAAAAAATTGAACTAACAAAAAATCTGTTCTTGGCAGCGGATGTAGGATTTGTACCAGGACCTAACCAGATCGGATCGATTTAGGCCTAAAACTGAAAACGAACCGCCACCCTCATAAACTGCCTTGAAGCATTCTTGTATTTCAGTTAGAGAGCTGTGGTTTCCGGCTACCTGTAAACGTCGTAAAATTTTGATTTATCCAACATACGCATATATATTTACGTACGTTCATAAACATATTTACGTTTGGTGTAGTAACTTTGAAGCTACGGGGTTTCAGAGGCAAGACATTTTATAAAACAAATTCCACCTCGCCCCGTCGACATCTTTGATGTCCTAAGAGCTGACATGCATTTCGCTCAACATGTTAACATAGCAATAAAAGAGTATTTTGTTTTATTACTTTGTATGTACCTAAACTCACAAATCAAACAAAGTTTAATCGTTACAAATTTGTTTACTTTAAGCAACTTCCTTACGTAAGTGATTACAACAATTTAAGCGGCACTTGATTTATATCGTTACTTTTAATTGAGTGGAACGCGCAATCGATTGCCTTCCACCCGAACGGCCTTGTCAAAGATTTGACTAAGTAATTGAGCTGAGTTTATTTTGTAAAACACAAATATCAACGAAACGTAATATAAGTTTTGTTTTTTTTTACTGCGAACGAAACGGGCATGTAGGCCACCTGGTGCTAAATGTTCACTGCAACCCATGGACAACCATGTCCAATCTGAAATAGAACAAAAGTTCTATTTAAGAATAGACACGGATGCGTTCCCACTCTTGAGGACTAAGATGATTGCCTCCAATAATATGTATCCCGCAACCACACCTCCCCAACCGAAACACATTAAATGAAGAACATGTTGCTTTACGGCGGGTTATGAGGGTGGCGGTGGTACAGCCCCGGGCGAACTCTAACGGTTCTACCACCTTTCAAGTAGTTTCAAGTTACCCGCAATGTAATATTATAATGAAAACGATGGACATTACTTTCTTATTTCTTTCTTGAAGTTGAATAGGTTTGTGAAGGTATTATTAGAGTATTGCATTTTAATAGAAACAGCTAATCAAATTGCAGTTCCGATATAGGGCAGTGGAAATGCAGCACACGTCCACAAGGCTTCATGATACACCTCTGTGAATCATAACGTGAAGCGTGAAGTGCTTATGAACAACAGGAATACATATTTACAATAATGAAAATCTTAAATGTCATTTTAATGAAATCCTAATCTAGACAATCTATAAATCAGTCTGAGTAGAATTGTCATACCTTGTGGACTAACAATAATTTTCAAGTCTTCAATTGACTTTTCTACGATTCTAATATTATTTTTCGTTAGTGCCAACTTTTGCGTTCTAAAAGAGTTTAAAATGTATAAGAAACTTTACAATATTAGTTAAAATAGTAGGCTTGGGATTTCAAACTGAGATTGAGTCTCATTCATCGTTTAAATTACCGTTAAATACAAACACAGTTTAATGGAAGTAATGGACGTATTGCCTGCAACGGTGGCGTACATTAGAGGTCTCATTCACCCCTTTGTCCCCTTAATTGTAGCTGTTAAGAACCTCGTTTGCGCTGTAATTAATAAATCGAAGAGCCAATTAGGATTTAAAACGGTTTTCTTAAAACAAGTTATATGTTTTTTGTACTCAATCTCATTACGAATTCGTGTTTACGAGGGTCAAACTGAACGAATCAAACTAAAAAATCATTACACGAAAATTTTCTCGGCTTATATTCATGCTGACGTGCACAAACAATTTGCAATTTGCCGCCAAATCGTAAAACAAATGACAAATGAATGAAATATATACCTAATAATATTGGTAATGAGTTCTATTTTCAAAATTTAAACTTATTTTTTTAATTTAATGTTTATACGTGGCCAGTTCTAAAAACTTTCAGTTTGGCCCTCCTAGTTTCATTGATCACTACACATTAGATATGTATTTCATACAAATAAATGATAATTCATGAAAAGCTATAAAACATTTTATTACGTACCGGATGCCCATGATTAACGATTTTTTTTTTGATTGCCGATAATTCGAACCAGTTGCATGGCTCGTGGGAACGGCTAAACTCCAAATATCGATCGAGATATTTAAAATATCGTTGATAAAAAAGAAAAAAAATCGTTAAACGTGAATACCCGGCAAACAATAAATTGTATAAATTCCACGATAATATCTGTTTAAAGTCGTATGCTATAATATAAAACATGTTAATTGTTTATTAAATATAAATTATAATGTTAACAAACATTCTCTTTTTCCGTAATTATTAAGACTGCAAACATATTGACGAAACGAGTTAAAGATAAAATCAGTTTAAAATCGTACAAAAAGAGTTAATAATTTTCACAACATTTCTGTCTAAACACTCAGTAACTCAATTTATACATTGAATATTTATTGGAAAAAATATCGACGCCAAGCTCAGCTATTTTTCTTTCAAAATGTTTGCCATCTGTTATCGTATCACATGAAAACCATTACATTGGTATGAATGAAATTTATTTTATTTCGTTGCCTTTTGTAAAAGTCAACATTGAATTGAAGACACAATTCGTAATTATATATGTAGGAGATTGTTTAGATAAACATATTTTTCTTACCTACCTACTTGACTTCAAAATAAACGCGAGTAAATTCACGGAACACAGCTAGGTTTTAGACAAATATTTGGCAAACATAAATGTTTCAATTTCGAAACAAGAACAGACGCAGGCACTATTTAACTTAGATAATTGTTATAAATTTCCTGAACATTAGGGGTTTCACTCACCCCCTTTTGTAACGTAATGGCGAGCGCTAAGAACACAAATAAGAACCCCATTAGATTATATGAACTGAATGGACTCAGCTTTTGTTTTTGACTGCGCTGTTTATCGTGATGACAACGCCATTATTCGGTTTATGCGTACTGTATTACGTGGATTGTTTGCGTAATTCTGAGAGACGTAATTATACAAATTGTCGCTCTGTTTAAGCGCACGCAAAAATCGGGATGTGGTTGTATCATAGGTAAAGTTATATTCCAATGTGTCCCGTATTGGTTCAACACTTTCGCTGCGGCGTACAAGACTACTGTGTATTGCGCGGCACAACGCGCTTGCAGCTTGTACACTCCTGTGTTGTACGTACAAAGTTGTATGAATTTGGCGATCAAAAGTATTGTGTTCACGTTGGCACTCCAAGACTGGACGTGCACATTTTGTCTGTGTATTCGTAGATGCTAAAAATGCAATATTTCAGTGAATTGTCGGCGCCTCTTCAGTTTAGACAAATGTGCTCCAGTTTAGTGCCGCCTCCCGCAACGCTGACTCGATCTCATACATAAGTACCGTAGTCGTAGCCGTAGTAATTTTTAAATGGATACGAGTTTGTGACGATCGAAACGTGTGTAGCGAAACCTCAAAGTTTTCAGCTCTTCCCCCTCCACCTAGCACGATGAAACAGCACTCCACTTAACAAATTCTTTAAGCCTTTAACATGCAGTGTTGTAATTAAATTTTAACATCATACTGTATCCTCTCACTTTATTATCGGCTTTTAATAACCTTCAACTATGGAATAAAAGTATTATTTGAAACTCTTGTGTGTCCATAATATAAAAAGGAGTCTGCACAATACAAATTAAATTTTAATCAAAATCTAAAGGTGAAAGAACTATTGCTCGAGGGATGTACCACCGCCACTTTCATAATCCGTGGTAAAGCATTATTTGTGTTTCGGTTGGAGAGGTGCGGTTGCCGGCTACACTATGAAGAGAGGCGACCATCTTAGTCCTCAGGAGTAGCAACAGGACTTCAGTCTTATTTGTGATTATACATGGATGTCTATGGGCTGTGATTACTTACCATCAGGTGGATTGCATGCTCGTTTGCTACTCTTCTCACAAAAAGAAAAAAAAACCGTATCATACTGTTATCGTGCTTCTAAATTACTAGATTACACTAAATATAACAGTACAATTAAACCTTATTTAGATAAGGCCAAAATGAATAAAAACACACATTAAAGTGATGTGATAAATAAGGGCAAAGATAAAACGCAGAGAAGAGAGGGTAAATTAGGTATCGTTACTGACAATTTGCGTGTTCACGCTCTTCATGTAAGCGCCTCTCGGGGCTTAATGGTGATTGGTGATGTGAGCACGATTAGCGACGGGCTGTTTAATAGATTTAAATGTTTTCGTGCAGATATTCTCGTATTTACGTAGATGGATAAAACTTACGATATTAACGATATTTATGAAATGGTCGATTTGATTATCGTAAAAGATGAATTAAGAACCTTTCGGTTTTTTAAAAGTTGATGAACAAGAAATTTAGAATAATTTTATCAAATACTAATAATAATAATAATAATATATATATTTTTTAATGTTCATAAATATCTGATGCGCTTATGATATTGAATAATAACTGATGCTTGTGAATGCCAAAATATGTGGAGATAATATTTATACTAAGTAGGTATATTCACTGCTGTTAGGAGTGGTCTTATATTAAATGTCTTGTACTTTAATAATTCACAACGGAATAGAAATATGACAAAAACAAAAAGTAAAAGATTGAAATAAACCCATCCAAAAATTAGACCATAAAATTGATAACTATCAAAAACTGATTTGCAATTTGTATTTAAACTTGAATCGTAAATCAAGAACTTGCACCAAGCGACATTATTAAAAACCGTATCTGGCCAGCAAAACAACAAATGGCATTACGTAATTCTTCGTCCCACAGTTAAATCGTAAATTTCGTAACTTCCATTCGTTTCGAGAAATAAAATTTGAACTTCTTTACAACATTCATCAAGCCGTCAGAAGCAAAGCTTTTGAATAATAAAAATCTTTCCCGAGAACCGTGCGAGAATTCAAGGCAACGACACGCTAAGTCGTTTTTGTAACTTTATTACGTACAATGAGAAGTATTATTCAGCGTTCATTGTTAATTTTGGCTTTATCACGCGGAATCATTTTGGACATTTTGTCGAACAAGGATATGAAAGATTCATCGCTAAAGTTTCTCTTTTTCGTTATTACATCGACAATTAAATTAGATTTTTTTTCCGCTGGCTTTTTCTCCCGTTCAATCTTAGCTGACAGGTTGCTCAAAGACGATGTAGTGATTTTACGTTGTATATTTGACATTGAATAAACGTATGTGGATACCTTACACTGAAATTATATATTTGGATTTCTGAATTTGAATCTGAAAAGTCCTTATTAATGAAAATCTAGTTGTCTTTAAATAATATCAATGTATGTTCGTTCATTGTTCAGTTCACAATATCAATTAGTATTCGCAGCAAAGAATACATTCGTAACTTTGGCTTATCTTTTAGGATGATTGTTTACTAAAAGTCTCAGCAATATAGTTTTTCTGTATTTTATGCATGTGCGAGGCATAACGGGTCGCAAGTTTTCTTTATTAATTCTAGAAACGAATTTTTCGATACAAATATTTAGTATGGATTTACGGTTAGCCACCGTAGCAACCTGACATGAAGCCTTGTTGGGATTATCGGCGGATTCGTTTTTACCATTGGGCTTGTTCACGTGCTTTTTCGGTTTTGCTTTCAATTTAGGTTTTGTAGTCTTCATAAAGCGGTGATAGATAGCTAAGCGGTAAAATTATGCATCACTTGCCCCACCCTCCCCACCCCCACCTGGATCCTCGGATCCAGAGATCAAATCACCGACGTGCAAGTCAGATAATTATAACAGTGAAAGAAAAATTCACGAGAAAAACTACATGTCTCAGAGTTTATCATAAATGCAAAGGCACGCGAAGTCTGTCGGTTTGGTCATTGTGGTCATGGGATAACCTTCTTCATTCTGAGAAGTAATCCGTACCCTAGCTAGTAGATATGAGAGAGTACTCGGGTCATGGTGATTATTATTTGAATTAACAGAATAAGCAAACATATATAAATCTGGTGTCATATCCATTTTTTCTGCTATAAGGTAGATACAGACACAATATGACATCAGTCCTGATTAATTTGCAATGAGGAAATGGTTTAAAAATTCAAAATCGCGTACAGTGACTAAAACAAAAACATCGATTTGAGTGAAACATTCGAATTCCCTCTACTTCAGTTCCAATTTTTCGCTTTGGCCGTAATATTTCGGAAACAGGTCACGACATGTTCACCTTGACGTCACGACTTATTTCATGTATAGAATCAAGGCCACATATTACAAGAGTATATTCCGACCACGATATATAGGTAAGACATTATCGGAAACTTAAGTGATTAACTATTGTTCGGAGTTGGCGGTTTGGTTCCGTACAATAGAGAGAAAGTTTCGCGATCCGCATATTTCAGAGCACTGCGGTAATTTTACTTTAATGCTTATGTCGTATGGGCTTAATGTGAAATACTGTTTGAGAATCAATATAAGTCATTTTCGCTTTCAGATTTTAATTCGTCATCGAGCCATTATTGTCATTGTTGAGCAGGGTTTTTTTAGAATGAGGGTTAAATCATTGGAGACTACGATGACCAAATGAGTATTGGCAAATTTCATAATTTTGAGAAATTTATGGATAATTATCTGGCACACAAGATTTCTCTAAATATTTCTCTTAGCCGTTCAAGTAATAGATAATTAATTTGTAGTTTTATTAACTACAGGATTTAAAACTCCGATTAATATAGGAAGTCGAAATCTTACCACTAGGCTATATCACGATAAAATTTTGGAAAATTTCCAATATACAAATATATCTTTTGGCCTCTGCAAGAATAATGCCGCTTCGTTTCTTCCTATAGATGTCGTAGCAAGAGATTAAGGGTTTAAGACCATGAGATGGACAGACATGTCTTCCTACGAAGTTATTTATCTACTATCACTAACATGTTAAGCCCTGCGCAGCGACTACGCCAAACATCCTTTCCAGCGGAGGCTTATATCTAGCAGTGACTTAAAAGGTAGCCGAAGATAGAATAGTAACGAAAATGTCTTTGTGTTCCATGTACGGTGACTCCAAGATCTTGTAGTGGTAATATTTATTAAACTAGGCTTTACGTTGATGCGTGTGGTATCTTGGTATGGCAAAGTAAAGTCAAGACCACATAAGGGAGAACATTTTCTTTTTTGGCGTTATGTAAAAATAACTATAATCAATGATAATATAGAACCATGGTGGATTTACATTTTTATTTTTGATATGTACAATGAAGTCAATATAAAACAAAATCCATTATTTCATTATTCTTAAAAAGGCTAAACACTAAAAGAAGTAATAAAGATTTTGGGTAAATCTTCAAATCGACTTGCGTCGGTCAAAATAAAAACTGCAATATTTCGTCCGCGAAGGAATTTAAAACCAAAGCTTTAAAGAAATCGTCTTGAAAATAAATTGTTTAGCAAATGCAGCCCTCTGTCCCTAAAAGCAAAATAAACAAGCTGTCAAACAAATAAGCGAGCCATTAGTCTTATTTACCTTATTCGCCCAAATAAAATTATCCATGGAGTTTAAATGTAAGAGAAGAATTTAATGGTGCGAGTCATTCTGGTGCGTTGAAGCTAGCGGAGTGGAATACAGATAAATTAGGCCTCCTTACTCGAGAAGGGGATGTATGGAAGTAATCCTCGGGATCAAAGTGCTTTTTTCAAATAGATAAATAACGACTCACCTTCATTTTATTAGACAATTGTTTTGTTCGATAAATACTCTAACTACTCATCTATCTTCTGGTTTTCTTTCTTTCACGTTACCTCATTTTAATGTCATAATC
>DWON01005127.1:0-15311 GCA_018251015.1 Phocides pigmalion okeechobee | reverse complement strand
GAATTTATTTTTAGTCTGATTTTTTAATAACCTTTTTTATTGGAAATTCATCGCATACGTAATGTATTCAATTTACGTTTGAACTTTTAACAATAGCTGTTTATAATTTTGTAATTTTTACATTTTGTAATTCTAAATAATGTAAGTACAATGTTGATTACATTACTTTTAAGTTACTAAAACTTATAGCAACGTTTTCTAGTATTAAAATAAAGCTAGGACGGGATGTTAGGTTTCTGAGTGAAGCCTACGCTTCGAATTTACATACAAAAGTGCTTTCCTCTTCCTACATTTTATTTAGAAATAGTATTTTTAAATCATGCAGTACACACTTATTCACCTTTTTAAGTGGTACTTATTGATAAAAATAACCTAAGTTACATTTTTAAGATATAAAAAATTTTAATCCATATGTTTTTTCCAATTTGTAAATATTGATTTCTTTACATTTTAAAATTTTCAAGAAATAAAATCAGTTTTAGGTATTGAATAGAAAATTTTATGGGTTTTACAAAACGAAGTCGTTGTTTTAATCTTTTTAATTCAAATTCTTTTAATTTTTTTACTTCAAAAATATTTTACATTTTTAAATTTTAAACAAATAAAATAACTTTATGAGTAAAAATTAAAAAAATTCTATGTTTTAAAAGTAGCTTTAAAAACTAGGCAGTTTAGGTTTTTCACTGCGTTCGAACAAAGCTAGCCTAGCTATCGGAATCTAGGTTCCCCGGCGGGGTGAAGCCTACGCACTGGATTTACATACAAAAGTGCTTCCCTATACACGCCTGCCTTTTGACTCCGGCGTGGGCTGGCGGTCTTGACTTTCTAAACTTAATCTGTTTGTTGAAAGTTAAAAATCTTTTAAAAGTAATTTCAACTAACTTCTAAGTAAAACACGTTTCGATGTAATATTAATAAATGTTTTTACGTCTATGATATAATTATATAGGCTTCTCAGAAAAAAATGTTTAACTAAAAATGGATAACTTAATACCACAATATTTTCAAATTAGGTATATTTTTTTCGACCAAGAAGTGTTACATGGTGAAACGGTCAAAGAATTACACAATACTCAGCTGAAAGTTAAAGTTGCTTAAAATCAAAACATACTGGAATTTAAAACTAACTAAAAATTCCTTCACTGTCTTTTCTCCAAACGCATATTTTATAAATACGTAGTAATTTATCGACGTTAACAAAAACAGTTTAGATTTTGAAAATCTCTGCGAATTATAACTAACGAACTTCCGTTGATTTGTAACATTATGTCTCATAATAGCTGTTTTATATTAAGTAGACTGCACAGTATTGTAGATAGGCCTGATGTCAGCAAACTGTGGACATCTATTGGCATTTAAGGAGATAAACCTAGATATTCAACCTATATTGTGACTAGGGGTACAGATTGCATTTAAACGTGTTAAACAATAATTAAGTAAGCCGATGTTTACAAATATCTTTTCTAGTACCATGAAGTCCCATCTTAATTGTAACGGTATCATCTTGAGATCTAAGTTGAAACCTACCCATTAGGACCCCTATTTTAAAAAACCATTTGACTCAGTATTTACACCTCTGTTGTAATCCAGAAATATATGAAAAGACAGTACCACCATTCAGTACACTGAGAGTTTCTTTCTACCAACTCATATTAGCGTGATATGCTTTAGACTTTCCCCAATAGGTTCTGCTGGTTTAATATTTAAAAGTTTATGCCTATTTCTTTTAAAATTTTCCCCTAAAGAAATGTAGTAATGTTAGTACATAATGTACCATTCAAACAATAAAACAACCATTTTTCCTCTTTATTTAAAAGCAATTACGAACGAAACGAAAGGTTATTTAAAAGCGATTACTAATCAACAAAGTTACGGGACATAATTAATAGTTCCGGAGATAGGGTACAGACACGCATTCCAATTGTAAACCTTTACCATTCATTTGGAATCTATTGTCAATAAAATTATCGTAAGTTATTATTTAGAATCACGTTACTACAAATTGGTAATTAAGACACATAAAAAACAAGTTACTAAACAATTTATATAAATATCTAAGTAACTTTACCCAAATTTTCATATATGGAACTTAAAAATAAAATAGTGATAAGTAAAGAAGTTAAAATATTTAAGAATACAACTACAAATACTTTCTGTCCTCATAAACATTTAGAAAATACAAAATTATTGTACAAAAACATTGTTATTACGTTTAATATAAAATTGGCATGTCATATTGATATTTAATGTTAAAAAATATGAAAAGGAAACACACTACATTAATACATATAATTTCAAATGATAGGCAAATCATTTAATAAGTAAGACATAATTTTTGACGTATTTATTTTTGTTTTTTATTACTTAAAATAATTCAAATACTTTAAATAAACATCACGCACAAACGTAAATGGTTTTATTGAATAAAAATATTGTTTCACAATTTTATCGAATAAATTATAAATATTAGTACCTACAAAGCACAAAATATCTAAATTCAATTTACATATTCCCGCACGAATTAATACCGATAAATATTATTACAATCTGAGTAGATACCATCCTTTAACCAACGTGCATCGTTCAAACTGTGCTAAGGCAAACGCCTTTCCCTTCTCTACATTTATTCATAGAGAAATAACAAAAATAACCATAGTCAACACTGGCCACTCAACTCTGAACCGCCGCGTCTCTTTCATCTTTGACATTACAGACCATTGCGGGGTATTTATGATCGAAACGAGGGCTCAACTTATACTGGCCGCTTTTACGCGTAGGTTGTATAGCTTGAAAAATGGTTGCTTGGCTACAATAGTATAGAGAACGGTGAACCCGGAAGAAATATTTGCCATGGACAAGATTTAATCTGTGCTCCGCCGAGATCTTTTTAGATAGTCTGTGCGTAGATGAGAGAAATGGCGCGATTAGAAATGGCGGGAGACTCTGACAGTTGTGTGTCAATTTTAGTAATTTATTTTCTCATTCAATCCTGTTGATACTTGTAGTTAGCGTTCACAATACTCACATTTGCCTGTTTCATAAAACTGTGTAATGCTATATACTATACTTTCTAATGACTGTGCAGAATACTGGCTGTTGATCTTTGCACAGCACTCGTAAAGGTATCTTAAGGGATGTTAAAATAACTTTCACATAATAATTTTGTTAATATAACTTTAACATAACTTTACAAAAATACTTAGACATCGTGTTTCTTTCTGTTTAAGTCACCATTTTCCAAAATGTACATTAAAATATTATTCATGTACTATTTTACTTATTTCTTTATTAATATTCATGAATTTAAAATTCTATCGATATCTTCCTTTTGTTTTATTTAAACAATTTTGAAATTATTTTACATTTACAAACGGACATCCGTGTTCTGAAACTGGTTCATTATTGGAATTCTACGGTTATTTATTGCCAGTTGCAAATTCTTTATTATTTACAAGAATTATGTTCTATCAACATTATAACTTTTATATTTAGAATAGAACAGATATGGTCCAGTTTCATAATGAGTATCGTTTTACGGTAACCCGATAGAGAGATAGAACGGACGTTGATTGATATAACATGGAATGAGTTTTAAATTATATGCCTGTTCATTTTTGAATTCAAATAAAAACTAGAATTCAATAATGTAAATAAAATTTTGTAACTAATCTTAAAATTACATTTGAAAATTTTATTTTCTAACCTTGTAAGAATTAAATTAAAAAATGCTAAATAAATTTATATTTATATTCCAATGAATGGCATTTAGAGAATCTGTAAATCACCAGAAGTTAATGAAAGAAAGATTTACAAATAAAATAAGTCTAAAGTTTTACTATACAACAAAATCTAATTAGAAGGTCACTTATAAAAGATCGATCGCAGGCCGCACCCGATTGAAATGATTCCAATAATTTACAAACTTTTACTCGACTCGTAAAATAGTAGCCGTAATACCACGGACCGTTAGGACCAATCGCCCATAGTAATATTTCCATGCTATGTCAAACGTACTAGCCATATATCTGGTCGCATCTAGGAAATAATTCTACAATATCTTTTGCTTACGAATGCCCGCGTGTGCATACGCATTCTTCACAAACATGCAAAAACACAACCACACGCAAACGCAAGGACTATACAATACGAGAGATAGTCCATGTGTGAGTGTATGAGTGTGTGCAAGTGTGCGTGCGTTCAATGACCTATGCATTTGCTTGGCGTACAGGCTAAAAGTATGCATTCGTTTTATTATGGTCTTATTTTAAAAATGGTTCGCTCTGTTCGGTTGGGTTAGGTCGCGGTTGAGATTTTTGGCGCCATTTAGGTCTCAGTGACCGTCAGGTCCTTGACCTTCTCTGTAACGGTGTTCCAATTTCATATTTTTGTTTTTTTTCATCAATTTCTTTTAAACCATTACTTTGACAGCTCTAGGCCATTTAATGTTAGCGAAAAAATATTGTCAATTTAAAAAAAATGTAACGACCGGTTAGCTTGCAAATTACGAAACAGGTAAATTACTCACTCGTTGCGTAATAAAGACCGTAAGTCATAGCTGCCTTATGGAATCTCTTAGGCTTTGTAAAGCACCTATATTTACCGTAACTAATTTATACTTAGTTATGATTACATGAAATATCTTAACTACCTTACAATTATGTTGTATCGTACAAGTATCACAGTAGATCTTTTCTTATAAACCTCAGTTAAGTATTTGTATATACCATCAGTAAAGTACTTGTATGTGTTAAAATAAACAAGAATATGACAAAGCAGGTTTAGTTTTTCTTAAAAAACATAAACACTTGCATTAAGCACTTACTAAAAGTTGAAAAAAAATAGCCGATTATAATGATTTATTTTATGAATTAGTGACAAATTAAAATTATTTGGACGTGAGGTAACATGTTTCATTTTTACATTTAACACTTTTTTAACTAAAGCTTTTTTATAAACTTTGTACCTAATACTAAAATGAAATTCTTTGTTTCTTGCTGATTAATTTGTATATTCAGTATGTGTTACTAATGTTTAGAATTACGGAGATAACATAAAACATACAATTATGTGATGTAAGACACATTATTTTCAATTTGGAGCACGTAATCAACTTATATGTATATATATACCGCGATCATCATGCTAATTTACCAAGCAATAAGTTTCGGGTTAGCTAAGTGCTATGATATAGGGGTCTTCAAGAAAGGTGTAAAAGGAGCTCTCCTTCAAAGCCGGCGATGCATTGGCGACTCCTGACGTCTGCCTTTTCGTTAGGCTAAAATATAAAAAATCTATATTCACGACCGAGGAAATCTCACTTTGTCACTTGTAAACAGGAATCTTGTAATTTTGTTATAATATATAATAAGAAACTAAGCTGTAAACTTTCGCAACATCCAATTAATACGGTATTGGGTTATTAATGAGTTAAAATGGTGATTAATACACTCGACACAACTTGTGCCTACACGTAGGAAGTGTCTAGTACATAGTAAGGAACGGGTTTTATCGGGTCGTAAGGAAAAGGCGTTGAGAATTTAAAAATGTAAAATTTTGTTAATGTATATCCAGTAACATTTAACAAAGTAATTAATGAAGTAAATAATAATATAATCAACTTATGATGTATAACTCTATTTATCAGTTTTAAAGAATTAAAATTTAAGAATGTAATTTCGAATATCAACTTTTTATTTAAAATTCAACACAAGAAACACAATTAAAAAAAATATATTTTTTTTATTTTTATAACGCGATCATCCATAATATCTCCAATTGTCTATATTAACTTTAAATAAATAACTATAATTTTTTTAATTACTTAACAACTCTATTCTAAATCTAAGTCCAATTGGGTGTTTTTAAAGAGAGAATTTTGAGTAACTATATATCTTATAGTCACTCTATTCTAAACCTATAACAGAAGTATGTCGAATTGGGCGTTTTTAAAAAGAGAATTTAGACTAAGTACTCATCTTATAGCCACTATTCTAAACCTACACGTGGAATTGAGCGTCATTTGTTTAAAATAAAAAAGTCTCTAAACTTATGCAATGATATCACAAATAAAAATATGTAGAACTTACAAAAATGTCTTTTTCTGTGTGCGTCGATCAAGTCACTTGAGCAAATTGATGACACATTATTTAACCAACTACTCAGTTGAGAAGTGGAACGTACTTGCGCAATCTGTTACCCGAGCCATAGTGCTATACAAATGTTTTAGAGTCTAGATCACAGTTATATTGTATATGGCTGCCTTAACTGAACATAGACTAAATATGAACTCCAACTGACCGTGATTAAGAGATGGGAAAATAAGGGATTAAGAAAAACTTGATAGTAAAGCAGGAAGTAATGATAATAAGGGTTTGGCCTCTCACACAGGGTCCAGGGTTCAAGTCCCAGGCGCAAAAATGTAATTTATCCAAAATGTTTGCATTTTTGAAATTAAGAATCATCTGGAGAACGGCAAAAATAAAAACCATTGTGAGGCAAACGGAATGATGGGAGTTTTCTATTAAAGTCCTCAAATGTATATGAAATCTGGCAACATTTGATCACATTCCGAGAGAAGACATGTATACTTTCTACCGAAAATAATCTTAGTCCATAAAAATAGCGCATGCAACTTCAGATAAATAGATAATCATATCTGTTTCAGGTAGAAAGTGGATGTCAATCAGTTGCAACCGTACTTAAACATCAATTGGCCTAATATAAAACACACTAAATTGGACAATAGCAGCATGATTTTCTAATATCAGATCTTGAAAAGCCATCTCAGTAACATACTGCCACTTGAGATGAGCTCAATTTATATGAGACCAGATCAGCAGAGCCATCGAGACCAAAACTAAGTAAAACCTTTTTTCTGGACGATCCTCAAACAACAAATCTAGAAGATTAGTGTAACTTGCTGACAATCTCCTTCCAATTTCTATGAGACCCGATCAGCAGAGCTTTCGAGATCGAAACTAAATAAAACCTTTTTTCCAGGTGAACGACCCTACAAATGCCATCTCCCGGACTGCGGGCGAGCTTTTATCCAGCTTTCAAATCTACAGCAACACCTCAGAAACCACGACGCTCAAGTGGAACGCGCTAAGAACAGACCATTCCACTGCAATATATGTGGCAAGGGTTTTGCCACTGAAAGTAGCCTTAGAACACACACAGCAAAGGTCAGTATTTAATGACATTAGAACACACATTTCCATTAAACCCATTAAAAATCATTACACTCTCACGATCTTCCTGAACTCCCACATACAAGAACATACACAAGAATACAAGACTTGTAATCTCATTCAGATCTCCTAATTCTCCTAAAACACATAATCTTAAAATCCTTTATTATCTATAGGTAACATAAAATTTATCAAGTAATAGAAAATGCAAGGTTGAAGGTACCATAAAATTCTTACGTAAATTCTAAGTAGAAAGTTGGATTTTCCAGGTCACTTATTCATGAGGTGATTATCATAATCCTGGAGAGTACCAATGCATCTGCAATTGACATTAGTAGAAAACTTCCTAAATTTCCTTATCCCTAAACACAAGCCTTGTAGTCTTATTCAGATCTCCTAAAGTTCTAATTAAAATCCTAAAATTCTCGTATAATAAATAATCTTCCAATTCTATATTATCTATTCGTAATACATATAATTTATCAAGTAATAGAACCGCGAAGAAATAACGAGGTTTTTTGAAGGTACCATCTAATTCTTGTGTAAATTTTAAGTATAAAGGTGGATTCGCTAACTCACTTATACATGATACCAACTTAATCCTGTAGACTACCAGAGCATGTGACTATAGTAGTAGTAGTCCTGTTCTACATGGAGTTGGATACAGATGTCCACGAACAACAGTGATCACTTACCATCAGGTGGTGGTGATCATTTGCTTGTTGAGAGTATAAAATAATTAAGGAGTATAAGAGATTTCCTAGGTTTTATGTTTTTTATTTATTAAAGTTTAAACCCTTATTTTCGTAAAGTTTAATAATATCTATTAAATTTCATAAATGTATTTATACATTTTAAATAATTAATCATGTGTTTAATAAATATGAAACTTATTGCAAAAATTACATTTCGAAAACTACGTAACGTTCAACATTGTTTCAATATTTTGGCAACGATTGAAACATTTCAATTATTTATTTTCATTACAATTGGCTTATTATTGTTTGTATATTTTTCAAAATTCCATTTTGCAAAATTCCCTTTGGCCGTTATTTTATGATTTTAAACATTATTATCATTTTCGAAATTCCCTTTGACTGTTGTATATTGTGTTTTGTATGACGATGCTAATCTTTGCACTGCTATGCCCCCATCGCCGTCCGGCGGAGTAGGAGCTTCAGCTGCACCTTGGTGTTTTGCAGCAACACGCGGCACTCATGATCGGTGGGGCAACCGCCACGCCTTGCCCCATATGCCACAAGGTCGTTTTCGGGGGCGAAGCCCTAGTCGAACACATGAAGAACACTCATAAGGACCCGAATGCGTCCGGCGTTGCCAGTAAGTTTCCGGACGCGCTGTCCGGTTTTTTGGTAAAAGGAACGCCATCTATAACCAATAGATACGGTTTCTTTTGTTTCTAGGTGGACTTAGTTAAGGCTAGATTAAGTCGTCTCCTCTGTTATGAGTGTTGCCAAAATTTTAACAATGGCAAATTCTTGTGCCAAGAAAATTGAAATTTAATTGGCCGGTTTTCGAAACACTTTTACAGATGAGACTTTAGCTTTAAGGATAGTCACTGGAAGACTCGTAAATCTAACTTTTCAAACGCCATAAAATATCCACTTTTAAGTGGCAGTCTTATACAAAGTGTACTAAAGTATTTATTTTGTTCAATTTTGTTGAAAAGAGCTTCCAGCTGACACAAAGCCATAAGGGGTGTTGGTTTTATAATCAACCGAACAAAAATGTATCGTTTCCACAAATCTTAGTTAACTAAATAAGTAAGGGAACCTTCCGAGGGATCGGCTGTTATTATTTCACCATTATTGGAAGGGTATGGTGTTTTGCAAACATTTCTTGCTTCAAACGACCGATTCTTCGGATGGCGTGCCAACTTTATTATCATAACATGTTTTGTTTATACATCTTATACTTACGTTTTCCTCATTTTCAACAGTCGACGTCAAAACCGTTAATTGGTTTATGTTTTGGTTTTTGTACATCCTAAGTTCTGTTTATTTAAGTTTCATTAGTCAATATTGTTAAGTGCGACGTTTTGTTAAATGCTGTTCAACACCAACCATCCCCTCTGAATATCTATTTACTGAAGCTTTCAGGAATTTTTCTTTCATGAAAAGCTTTAATGGAATGTAAAATTATTAGTGGAAAATCTTGTGACAACCCTACGAAGCATTTAACGGAAAATCGTGCTTCTGCACTCTGTACTAACAATGGAACTAACCGGTTTGTTTTTTTTCTCCCACCTCTAACCCACTAACCTGCCAATCCTTATCCTGGTGATGCTGGTAAAGGTCCGCCTGCCACATCACCGTACCCGGCGCAAGCTAAACCAACTGATCCTTATGTAGCGAAGCGGCGGACTGCGAACCACCCGTGTCCGGTCTGCGGGAAGCATTACGTCAATGAGGGTTCCCTGAGGAAGCACCTCGCCTGCCATCCAGAGACGCAACTGACCAGCAGCCTCCGAATGTGGCCGTGTTCTGTGTGTCAGGCAGTGTTTACACACGAAAGTGGTAAGTTTGAACTTTATAAGCTTAATTCCTGCATTAGATCTGCAGACCTCGTGCCTCAATTGGAAGAACAAGCACTATGAGCGACAATGACTCCACATCTAGTACTCCAGAGTTAAATACTAAAATATTTTTCATATATACATAAGACCACTATTTCACTAGTTAGGAATAGCTAATCACGTGATCGAATTTCGATAAGACCTAGATTTTAAATGGAGTTGGTTACAGGTGAATGGCATTAACGACAAACGTGCATGTAATAAAAAATAGGACTTCAAGACTTTTATGTTCAATAAAATTCATACGAGTGCAATGAAGTCAAAGAGACGTATTCCAATCCAGCAAATAATGAATGGATAAATTACTTTTATTGGTGGTTACTGAAAGCATTCAATACATTTTCAGGACTTCTCTCCCACATGGAGCATATGAGGATGGAACCGAAGCATCAGTTCGCGGCGCAGTACGTTCTGTCCCGCGCAGCCGCGGAGAGACGAGAACGAGACATCCTTGCGGCTGTCTCCGCATCAGCGGGAGGATCAGGCCTTCTGAACCTAGCACCACCATCGCCAGCGCATTCTGACTCCTCATCCAACGGCCGTCTCTCCTCATCAGCTGGCTCCGAAGCCGGCGCTGCGGTGAACAAACTAACCGACCTACTCCGATCAGCTAACAACGGTCACCAAGCGTATGGAGACGAGCGAGTGGCGGCTATCGCTGCAGCGGCCGCGAACATGATGGCCCAGCCTGGGGAAGGAGCCAACGCGGTACAAGTCGCCGCTGCCAACTTGGTGTCAGCGATGCGGCAGCAACTAGCCAGAGAACCGCCACCACAGCCACCGCCGGACACACCACCAGCTCCAACAGAAGCAGCGCTGAGGATTCAACAAGCAGAAGCTTTGCTTCGAAGTCAAGCCGAAGCGCTTCGGTTAGCCGTGTCGCAAGCGGCCGCGGCTCAAGCCCAGGCTCAGGCTCAAGCACAAGCTCAAGTCCATAATCCCGAAGCCGTCAGTCCACTACGCCACAACGGTGGATTTCCACCACAGCCGACTGACGCTAGCGGGCAACTGTCACCGGAGCTAGTAGAGGCTTTCCGAATCGCTCAGGAACAACGACTGGAACAGGCTCTACGATTGCACGACCCGAGGATGTTGGGCTTCAACTTGCCGTCGCCAGCGCAGCAGGCGGTCGCCGCGCAGCAGGCGGCTCAGCAGGCGGCGCAGCAGGCTGCTCAGGCGCAGGCCGCACAAGTCGCTCAAGCCGCGCAGCAAGCGGTGCAACAGCAGCACATCCAGGCCGCGCAAGCCGCGCAAGCCGCACAGGCCGCGCAGCACGCCGCCCAACAGGCCGCGCAGCAAGCTGTCCACCTGCAGCAGAATCCACAGCCATGAAAATTCAGCTATTACTAATCCGATGCGATTTCAACTATATTTATATCGCAAAAAGAAACATTTCGTATACAAATTGTGATTGTTAATTGATTTCGGATTGAAATTTTTGTTTGATGCGGAGAGTGAAATTGAAATCGTCTCTGATTGGTAATTGTGTTCGTTTTTCAGTGACAATTCGTAATGTTTTCGGTAAAGTAATAGTTTGTTTAACGTAGATGACTAAATTATACAAATAAAAACGGTAACAATACTTAGATAGAACTATCTGTTGTAAATAGGGAACGTTTAGCGAAAAGGATATCTTTCTGTAAATATATAAAAGTACCTAACGTAGTCGAATGAACAAAATGGAACAAGAACTCGCCCGATCAAGTAATTAGATTGTAGACTAACGACAAATAGTTTCTGTGCAATTTTGATTATTATGTGTTTTGGTTAAAAGTGTGTTTTATTATTGAGATAATTATATTATATTTATTTTTTATTAGCTTTACCACAGAGCAGTGTATTTCTTAGCTTAGTACAAACTTTTGGATGTGCCAAACTGTTTTAAAGCACGTTTTATCGCATTTAGCGAGACTTTGCAATATTTAGTTGCGTATTAAGTTTCCATAGGATATTTTTATTACGTAGGAGAATAGATATATCTTTATTATATTAATTTGATTATCTTTTATCTTTTTCACGCAATAACACGTCTTATGCTAGTCACGTTTTTGAACGCACAAATGTTCTATTTAAAATTAAATATATATCGAAATTATTTTATTTACTCGTTCCATGAATTATGATTCGTTTTTCTTGGCTTTATAATTTTATTGTTTCAAATGCCATATTAGTGATAGGTCGTAAGTAACGTAGGCGCGGCGCGATGTTAACGCTTTTCGTCATACCTACATATATACATATAACGTTATTATGTTCGTGAAGTTATTATTTTTGACGAAAAATATCATTATTTACAAATGATTTTGTATAGTTGTATATAAAATGAACTATTATGTTTTCTGAAGACTGCCGTTATTTTTTTCTTTTTGTAAATAATATTCAAATATCGACGTGGAGAAACATGAATAGGAATAATAGCGATTTTTCACTGAATCGATACAGACAGACATACAAGACAATACATATAATAATTATATAATAATTGGACGAGAGTCGAGCTGATATATAACAAAAGATATATTTACACCTTGCTACGACGTAATAAAATCACGAATGGATACAACAATCACACGAGACATTCTTTAAACCACGGACAGACTTATTAATAGCCCAAATATTTATTATAATTTTCATTTTATATTAAAATATCAAACTACAATAGCCCAGTATATCATTCTCGGAATGATTAAAGCATTTTGCTTTTCACACAACACACCAGGAGCCTAGAACCAGTCTAGGTGCTCAGTTGTCACAATAGTTTTATAGTTCAACAAATTGCAAAGCTGTCCACAGTTTTGCAATCAGTGAACAGTTTTGCAATTTCACAGTAAGAATGTCAAGTGTTGCCGAATATTAATTCTTTTAATATTATCATCATGTATTATAAATAAGGGACGATTCGTACGTACAAAGTGGTATTGCAGACGATTTTGTGCGTTCGAATCGTAATATACTTATAATCGTAAATAGGTAAGGTAAGAAGTAAGCTGATTTAACGTACGTAATTATTTCATTCTTGAATTAATATTGATTTGTCTAACAGTAACTTGCGCCATCCCAATGTGTGACGTTACTGGAATGACACATCAATGTATATAGAGAAAAACACAATGCAATAGCCCAAAAATCTTTTATTGTTTACGTGATGTTTGATTGTGAATGAAGATTTAATTCAATTCATTTGATTTCTTCTTAATTTCTTTATGATACAAAACTTTTCGGCATGTTATTAATTATTGTTTGGAGTGAAACGGCCAGTTACGAGACGCGAAGGTTACCCGATGAAGATTAAGTTTTCTAGGAAACGTTAAAAATCATAAAACATTAGACCCAAAACAAACTTTTCGACTGACTCAACAAAAATCGAAACAATTTTTCGAATGATCGCAACAAAAAATCGAGTGAACGGATCGCTATTTATGTAAAAAATCCTCATAAATTTAATATATAAATAAATTTAATATAACAACAAAAGAGTTCCTATGAATATTGTATAAATGGTATTGTTTTAAATTTAGGTCATAGTAGAAGGAAAAATTTATGGACGTTTGGTATTTTTAAAGTTATAATTAATGAAACATCGTGTTAGGGAACTGAACTCGAGTGTTCTCGAGTTGTACAAAAGAAAAAAAGCACGGATCATGTATCCTACATTAGAATATGTTTAGAGCAAAAGTTACGTTTCCAAGAAAGTGTTCAAGTCACGTGTGCATTTTCGTGCGGCACGTCGTAAAAATATTTGTAAAAAATTGACGTTGTATTTTCGAATTAAAGATTTTTAAATTTAAGGTAAGAATTATTCTGATTAAGCGAAAATACTGCAAATTAATAGTAAATTGTGTGCCGCACGAGAATGTCCACCCATTTGTATTTCTGTGATCATCGCAATGGAATAGTTATAAAGCACAGATCGTGTCCGCGAGTTGTCAGAGGTTATTTTTAAGTTTTCGACGATTAAATTTTTTAATGTTGAATGGAAAAAATTTGAAAAATGAAAGTTTTTTCTACATTTATTTTATGATGAAAAATTCCGTAGTTAAGCTGTGTACATTTAATGATAATATAAAGCCTAATGAGCAGCGGAGCGGTCACGCTCGCTGGCGATGTTGGAGAAAGACAAGCCTTTTCAGTATTTTTGTATTTCTCCAATGTCGGTTTAGTATCAATAGTACTGGATTCAGTTGATGTCAAACCCGAGTGGATACTAGTGATTCCACGTTTTCTTAACATATTTAAATGCGCTGTTGGTACGTTCTCGTTGGAAAATGGTTATGGCACCCCCTACAATGTAGTTTAATTGGCTCATTAATGTTTACAATTTGATAATTGCGTTGAACGTTTTGTTACTAGGAGAATAAGTTGAAACGTTATACGCTGCGACTCTGAGACAATTGATGGGAGAATATTTTAACTTTTAGACAGGATAAAACAGAAAATAAATTAATATATATTCAAAAATAGTTTATACAGTCCGATTTACATATTGTTATATTTTATAATGGCTAGGCTAAAATATTTGAACTTTAAAACTGTGATACACTTTTGGCTCATAAATTCTAGATCGGTGTTCCTCGTGTCGATTGTCTCAAATGTACGGTGTATCTTTAGTCGAAATTATTGAACACAGGACTTGTATAGGCACTGTTTGTGTCTTAAAGATAAATACAAGGCCTAATCAATTAATTATTTTCAAGAACTGTATTAATTGACTGTGAAAATAGCTGACAGGTTTTAAAATCACTTTGATTCGCTACTGAATTCTGTATTGCAGTTCGATTTTTATAAAGATTTTGACAGAAATGTTGATCGCCATCTTGTTTTCTTTAGTTAGCGGCGCACGATATAGCCTATATACATAATTAAAGCATAAAGTATAAATAAAAAATATTATATACGATAAGTTCCAAAACTTCACATTACAAGGACAGTTTGTTTAAATTAATATCGGCCATCTTTACCGAATCATGACATATATAACATTGCAGTGTATAATTTTTTTGCTTATATATCAATCTATACATATGTATATAGGTACTGTTGTACGCTGCAGACTTAAAAAAATTACAACAACTCTACCAACTTCCATCAAAAATCTTAAAAATCTATTTTTACATACAGTTCTTGAAAATAATCAACTTTCATTGACGAAGAAATCCGCAAAACATCTTGCGATTACATTACATTTCTTATTTAAAAATTAAGGATATTTATTGCAAAACGTGCTTATTGATAATTCAGAAGTAAACGTTCTATTACTTACTGGTACATGGCACTCATGATCAGTTTCTATCTTAGATTTTTAAAATTGTACTGCCTAAAGTTAACATTGAAGAAACAAATTCTAAACCATGTTAATGTTTATGTAATTCAATCAAAAATAACATCAAAATTAACGGCATAACTGTTAAGAATACAAAAAATCGACTCAAATTTGTATTTATGAACATTCAAGTTACGGTTGCCGGCTACACTTTGAAGCGAGGCGACCATCTTAGTCCTCAGGAGTAGCAACGCATCTACGTTCGAGC
>DWON01005126.1:0-15313 GCA_018251015.1 Phocides pigmalion okeechobee | reverse complement strand
TCTGTTCTATTTGAGATTGGACGTGGTTGTCCAGGGGCTGCAGTGACCACTTAACATCAGGTGGCCTACACGCCCGTTTGCTACTCTTTCATAATAAAAAAAAAAAGTTTATTAGGTCTAAGCTTATATTTCGTGGGCAAACGCAAGGCAATGCTAGTTTCATATATAGTTTCGAGATTCACGATTTTAGTGAGAAATTGTTTTACTATCTATAATAAATAATCCACATATTTCGAGTTTTATGATTATTATTATTGTATACAGCATCCCGAGCATATAGAACAGACAAGATACCATTGGGACACGAAGCAGAAGAACCTGCTGCTAGGCTGTTTCTTCTGGGGCTACGTACTCACAGAACTTCCAGGTGGCCGCTTGGCAGAGGTGGTCGGTGCCAGGTGAGATATTTTTTTACTTATATAAAGTAATTATTACAATTAGTATCCATTTGACCCTTTCCTCTCCCTTCTTGGTGATTTCGTGAGATTTGACTCGCCGATTCCAACTTGAGTTTCTTCGGAAAGTATTTTATGCGTGAATACGTTATCATAATGCATATGTTGTAGAGCAGAAACTCAATTATTTACTTTTTTATTATTATTATTAATTATTTACAATTTTTCCAGCTCGTTCCAATATTTCTCACGCAATTTTATGTAGTTTCTTGGCAGATTTTTAAATTGATTTTTTTTTTTTTAATTTATTATATCAAATAAGAAAGTGTGATACAAAAATCAGAATTAATAACCTTTAGGCTCAGCAGAAATAAGAGAAAGTGGCATAAATGAAAATAAATAATTTTATTATTACCTAATTATCGTCAGATGTATATGATATTTTCTGAGCGCCTATTTTACCCCTCATGCGATAGGATGGGACTTAACTCGACATCAATACATCAATTTTGCCACCAGCGGTCATCCATCCAAATCCCGACCACGCCCGACTTTGCTTAACTGTGACCGTTCACGATTTCTAGATGCTGCAAGGCAATACACGCATCTCGTATACATACGTACATTCCGAAACACCCTAATTTGCAAATAATACATATTACTGAATAGTGCAACAATAAAATGTAATTTAGATACAATTGTGCCTCTGAATCAGACTTAACAAAGGCCATTTTGTTGATATGCATTCATTCTGGTTGCCATGCGCCTGATTGCATTGCAAACTGTTGCAATACATCAATGTCCGTGCTTGTGTAGCTTTTTTTGTAAATGATTTCATTCTATGGGATTTTTCTGTGACGCGACGGAAGACTAGAATGCAGTCAGCGCCCTTGACTTTTGTATGTGCTACATTCATTTTTCATGTACTTACGTAGAATATAAATATTCTTTATTCAAGCGTATTTTCTGCTTCTTACTCAAGCGTATGTTTTTTGCTTGGCTTTAGATTTTTATTAATAGTTTTCTGGCATTTCAACAAAATCCAATTTTGATATTTTTTTATGTGAGAAGAGTAGCTAACGAGCATGCAATCCACCTGATGTTAAGTAGTCGCAGCCCATAGACATCCTATCCTAGACGAAATCCTATCTGAGATGCCACTCCTGAGGACTGAGATGGTCGCCTCGCTTGAAAGTGTAGCCGGCAACCGCACCTCTCCAACCGAAACACAAGTAACGATTTACGGCGGATTATGAGGGCGGCGGTGGTACTTCCCCGGTTGAACTATGGTTCTCCCACCTCCTAATTGAACACAATGCAAAAATATCAATAATGGTTTTCATGAAGTCGAGTCAAATGTATTTTTAATATGTACACCGGGTATTCAGGTTTAACGATTTTTTTATTTTTAATTACCGATATTTCATTTAGATTTTAGCCGTGTAATTATGGAAATCAAAAAATAAAATAAAAAAACAATAATCATTAATCGTGACTCACCTAATAGATAATAAAATGTATTATAAATTCAGCTAGTTTAAAACAACAAGTCAAATAATTATCTATCCCAGAAAACTGCGATCGCTATTCTGCGCGGGAATGCGACCAGCGTTCTTGGCGCCATGCCGCATTGGCATGGAGTTTTATGTTAGATTGTTTATGTTAGGTTTTTATTATAGTTAGTTAAGGTATTCCATCATAAGTTAATTATTATTATAGTTAATAGGAATATAGTCAATTTATTCATAGAAAAGTTATTAAGATTAACCAATATTTTGAAAATGCGCATATTTTAACCCAAGTGGGTGAGCAAATTTGTGACAAGGTTACATACATAAATATAATGATACATATATCATAACACGACTACACATGACTACGCTTGTAGTGTTAGGACACTGACGATTGCCACAATTATAAATTCATTATTATTTTATCACATAAAAAATCTTAATTTACTAATATAATTTTTCTGTAAATACCCTTGCTTTGTTTAATATAAAAAACGTTTTTTTTTCTTAATTTACAATTTTTATTTACATAATTATTATGATTTCTTTCCACGAGTGATTCAAACACTCGTCTAGAATGAGGAATGAAGTTTGTATGTTCGGCTTGTATTTCGTGTAAGGGGTTCATAATGTAAGTTGCAAATGAGCGTGCAATCAATCTTAATTGTTCAACTAAAATAAAAAATAAAAACACGTACATTGATTACTTATGTAAATTGTTTTTCTTAATGGTTTATTTTTAATTTAAAAATTTTTCTTATTGGATTTGTAATAAAATAAAAATTATGAAACCAATTCATGTAAATTAACGTCGTGTTCATATCGACAGAGCGTCATCCCGCTTGCCGTCACGTTATACCAGTCGACCTTACCCTTAAGGAACACCAATAGATTTGCAATATAAAAGAATATAGTTGTATCTTATTACGATTGCACTATTTTTCCGATTACTATTTCAAGATGTTTAACTATAAAGTACCATGCTATATAATACTAGTGTTAGCCTGCATCTTTATCTACAAATTATAAGCTTAAATCTGCTATAAATTATATAGCAATACGTCATATGAAATTCATTGCTTGATTTTTACATAAATTACTTATAACTATACATAAGCTGTATGCAACAGAAACTTATAACATACGAAAAAGAAATACAAAAATAAGCAATATTACTTAAAAGGCAGTTATCTTAATTATAATTATTTGGGTCATTGCTCAGTTCCAATATAGTATAGCGTGATAATACATAGCCAATAACGAGACCAGAGGTACAGACACTGTGTACAAAATTTGAGGCAGAATATATAACAGTAATTGACGTGTGAAAGTAAAGACAAACAAAAAATATTCGTTTCACTTTAATATAATAATAAGTATAGGGTTCCATTCATCTATTTATATCTATACGTATGCTGTAACTGATCGCTCTCTTTACAAACATATTTAAAAATTCATAATGGGGTACCTTTATATGCGCAAGAGAACCCAAAATAATGTTTTTCATTTTGTCTATATGTCTGTATATCTGTGTGTTTTGATTTGATTTTAATGTAGTTTTCAAGATTATATTATGATGGGCTTCATGGGTTTTTTCATTTAAATAGATTAATAAATGAAGAAGTTATGTAAATTTTTGTAACACGTGAACGAAGTCGCGAGCAAAAGCTCCCGCAATAATCATTGTAGGGATTTCATACAAATTCGTAATATAAGACGTATGTATGTGGCATGTACGAGGGAGCGTTTTATGTGTACTTATGTAAGGGCGTGGGTAACGGTATGTGAGTAATGGCAGCTGAGCGATATTGCATCTGTCAGGATGAGAAAGATCTAAAGATTAAATAAATCGAGGGCCCGCAACATTGAATCGGACGCTGAACCCGCAGAAATGAAAAAATAAATGGAATAAATAAGTGGAATCTTCGTCTCCATATTATTTCGGGGAAGTGCAGGCCGTTTTAAACACTTATTTTTACTGCGTGAAGAGTAGCAAACGAACATACAAAACTCCTGATGTTAAGTGGTCGCAGCCCATAGACGTCCATGTACAGCCACAAACACGACTGAAATCCTATGTGAGGTCGAACGTAAATACGTTGCTTCTCCTGAGGACTAAGATGGTCGCCTCGCTTCAAAGTGTTGCTGGCAACCGCACCTCTCCAACCAAAACACAAGTAATGCTTTACGACGGATTATGAGGGCGGCAGTGGTACCTCCCCGGTATAGATCTCCTACCTATAAAATGTAATAATAATCCCGATCATCCGATCCGATCCTTATCTTCCACCGGAGTCAACCCAAAATCCTTATACAATAGCCTCAAAACATTGGATATACATCCTCTCACATATTATATTCTTTTACAAAAAGCTGTTATACTTAATACATGCCGTTTACACCGAAAATTCATATCAATAGAATGATAAAACACATATTTTCACTCTCCATTGCTTTGGTGAACAGCCCGTAATGGAAAGAGGTTCGCTATTTTTCAAATTGTAGACAAAATAAATAATTCATAAATAATAATAATAATAATAATAATAAATTACTCTGTATTATAATAACCAAAAACTCATTTTTGTATTTAACAATTTTATATTATTTATCTATTAAAATGTGATTTTGATTTCAATAGGTCAAAACTATAACAATAATATATATAGTTTATACAATACTTCATTATTTACCGATCTATCCAGCGAGTGCCTAGCGACACAGATATTAAAGTTATTACCTCAGAAATAGGTCAATAATAGTGCTGCCTAACTATCGATAAACTTACGATCAGTCGTCAATATTATCCTAAGACTAGTTAAAATAAAACTCCTTTCTCATCCTTGCATGCTCGTTTATTACTGACGTTATTATTATATTATTCTTTCTTCAGTTTTCCTTGTTGGGTTTCATGTTCTTTTTAGAATGCCGTTTCGTCATTTTTCTTTCTTTTTATATACTTACATGATGCCAGTATTAAAAGTAGGTGTACAATCATTAGGGAAATATGAAAATATTATCAAAATAAATAAATAATTTATTTAAATAATAACCCTTACAAATACTAGTCTTAATTTCGATACGAGCATCGATAGTGTTGGAATTTTACAATCCATCACCCATCCATTAGCCTTTACGTGTCCTCTGCTGGACATAGATCTCCCCAGGTGGCGTGTATTACTTTTTAATAGTATTAACATAATCGTTATTATTTAGAATCGTTCTTGTCGATATTGATTGTACCAAAATATTTATACAATCGATATTATCAATAATGTTGAAGAACTCAGACGTTTCTTATTAAGTTGAGATGTAGTGGTACTTGAAAATTAACATAAGCGTTTCTAGCGGTTCGCAACATTATCGATACAATTGCTCGTCATCAATAGTATTGCTTGAGATTTTCAGTCAATACCATCGATAGTATCAATTCCTAATAAACACAATACTAATCATCGTTATAAATAGTGTCGATAGTATTATTAAATTGTAAATTACAATGTTATCGATATATCTATCAATATTTTGCCCAGGTTTCGAGGCCAACTATCAATAAATCAACTATCGATAATTGCGCAACACTAATACCCACGTTAGCAACAGTGTCGCCCCGTGGCACAGTACAACAGTACATGCCTAAAGTAATTAGAAATACCGCGTCGGCGCCGTGACGTCGCGTGTCGGTAGCGATGATGATGGTAAGGAATTGACCCTGAAGAATACACTTAAAAACTTTGGAAGAACATTCTTCTAATTCTTTCTTTTACAATTTACATCGTTATTTATTTAAGTAAGTTAAAATCGTTAATCGTGAGTACTCGGTTCGTAGCAAAAGGTATAAAGTCCGCGAATATATTATTCATGTGTCAATATTTTACAACATAAGTGATAGGTATGGTATATGCGAAATTTCTTCCAAAGCTTAAGTAAGCTAAAAGTATGCGAGAGTGCGTGTGCGTGTGTAGTTATGGCGTCATTGAGTAACAAACACAAAAATGTGAACTTTTTAAGTAAAAGAAAATAAAGTTTTTCGAAGATGGGAGAACCATAATTCGACCGGGGAGGTACCACCGCTGCCCTCCTAATCCACCGTAAAGCATTACTTGTGTTTCGGTTGGACAGGTGCGGTTACCGGCTACAATTTGAAACGAGGCGACCTTAATCCTCAGGAGTAGCAACGCATCTACGAGCTCAGATAGGACTTCTGTCGTATTTGTGGTTGTAAGTGGTTTTCATGCTCGTTTGCTACATCTCTCACATTAAAAAAACCTTTAACATTTGTAATATTAGTGTTATGGAAATAATGGTACGTGTACGATACGATACGTAAAGTACGATAACGTCATTCGCAGGCGCGTTCGTTTCATGTACGCATTTAATTGTATGAATCAAATCATTCATAGTCATTGGTATACTGACGTTACATTTAAACAATTTGAGTGGCGAATTTTCTAGAATCAGTTAACACTTTGACTGGCGCTCATATACTAGATCGGGTCAAAGTTATGAGAGGCAGCACTAAATTCGAACTTATTTCTTTAGAGTGAAGATGCGCCGAAAATTCAATGAAAAATTGTATTTTTAGTATCTGTGTATCATTTTCGAATACACAGACGTAATGCCCGCCTGCAGTCTTGTAGTGCTGACGTAAACACAGCACTTGTGTTTGCCCGTAATCCATACAAATTGTCACGTACAACACAGGTATACAAGCCGCAAGCGCGATGCGCCGCGTTACACAACAAGCGATGTGCGTCGCAGGGAAAGCGTTAATGGAAGGGTCGAGGAAGTCAACGAGGCCTAATGCTCCATACCTACTTCGGTCCTTGCCATCGATTTAAATCGCAATTAGCATCATTACTTGTTGCCTGACACATTCGGCCTATGATGTAACGGCGAATGAGGCCAGCTTGGCTCGTTAGGGTTGCTGATATACATATTAGGTTTGAAATTATCAAATTAAACATATTTATAACATAAACATATTTCAATTTAAAATGTACTTAATTTATAGACTTCTATTACGATGGTAACACTGTAAATAGATACTTTTTATGCAATGTTAAATAAAATAAAAATTAAAATCCTTAAAAATACAAACTTTAAATTTTTCTGTCGTTACAATTTTTTTTATCAAAGTCTAAAAATTTAAATCTAAATGTTAATATAGTCTCTCTGGTTTTCTAATAATCCTTAGTTTTTTTTATTTTATCGAATAAGTGGTTTTTAGTTTTTAATTACACGTTGCACATCAATTTTCAAATGGTTTTCGATCGTGTTAACGAATTCATGTTTGGTGAATTACATGTATCCTGAATAAAAGAATCGAATTCAATTGAACTAGGCGAGGAGTCCGGCGAACGTTGGATTCGAAGTGGATTCGTCCCAGATACCGGCTTACTCACCGGATTACTCATAAACCGGTTGGATCACGTTTGTAACGCGATACCACACGACACGATGCACCAGCTGAGAAAATAAATCATGCGTTTATTATATTATTGTAATTATTATTCTGTATATATTTTCTTAAATATTTTTTTCGAGATCTATATTATATAGTTATTATAAGATCAGGGTTGAATAAGAATTGCATAGGCTTTGATATAACTTAATCTAGAATTATATTAACCCAATATTAAGCATTTTACTATAAAAGCCTTAGACTGAGTGCATATATTAAAATATTTAAGATTACTGACGCTTTTAATATATTTGCGAAAATTTTTGCAATAGGTTGCATGAGAATGTTTGCTTCTCAAGAATTTCGTAAATGCCATGAATAGCTAATCTGAATTAATATGATATTAACATATAATAATGTAGACACTAAGCGCGTTTCTTTGCTTAATAGCAGTAGCAATTCTCTTGGCGAGATATGGACTAGCCTTTTGGCACCAGCAATGTTACACAAATGTGAGACTAATTGTTATTGAATTGCAAAAATATATTCTAGCAGGATAAATAAACTATTATATTACCTTATTACTACTTAATTGCCTACTTCATGACCATACCGGGGTACTGTCCGAGTTGTTGAAGACAATTAAAACTTGTAATATAAAGTAATGGTCACGTTTTCATGATAAGAAAGTTATTTTGAAGTTTTTGCTGGCATAATACAATGTTATAGTAATGTATTGCCGTCGTAATTCCTGTTTCATCTTACTAAGCTGTTCTAGTGATTCATCTCAAGTCATATGGAACATTCCAGCAATATAAATGCGGGCGGGCTTGCAAAAAATTACGATTGTTATTGAGCATTGTGCATCGGTACGTGAAATGTTTCATGATCGTTTCACATAAGACCATGTGGGCAACAATTAACGATATCTATTGTTAACGTTCCTATTTAAACGGTGCATTAGTTAGGATTTGCTTCGAGTACTTGTAGATAACTATACTTTTTAACATTTTATGCATTGACTACATAAAAGTCATTGTGCACGTAAATACCGAAAAAGGAAATTAAGTATTTGAATGGAATTGACATTATTATTGCAAAGATTGCGTAGAGAAGATTATGATATAGGTTTTAATTTGTTGATTATATAGTTGAGAAGAGTAAGAAAACCCGTAAACGTAGCAAATATAAGGAGAGTTTCTTAAGAATCGTTTGCTCTTTTTTAGAAAACAATGTTAATTCTACTTGGTCAAGCGATAGCTTTTAATAACAATTAGTATATTTGACAAAAGAATATGCAAATCATCTCAGTTTTTCATTAAAATGGTATGATTGTATTAAAGAATAATGTAGAAATGCCAAAACTTAAAATTTTATAAAAAGGTTTTTTTTATAATAACGTTATTTTGGTCAAAATTTTGCTCTCCATAACAATTAGAATATTTGACAAAAAAAAAATGATTGTATTAAAGAAAAACATGTAACAGAAGAGTACAATTTGATAACAAAAACTACCATTTTTATGGACACCAACATGGGTAAGAGGTTCATGAGTAATTTCTGCTATTCCTAACTATAAGATGTGTAGATTATCTTCATATGCTGTCCCACTATATACGTATATTATATTTGTAAGTTGCTATACCCGTACTATGCCCCAGCGATATCTACGGCGCATTGATACGACTTCCCTAATCTTTCACCTCTAACAATTTAAGTATGGAGGAATGGTGTGTGAGTAGAAATGTAATGAAATCTTATTTCCAGGCGAGTATTTGGCTACAGCACACTTCTGGCCAGTGTACTTACGTTGCTGACACCTGCAGCGGCTGCAGCAGGGTTCGGCTGGGTGGTGGCGCTGCGGGTCGGACTCGGCTTCCTCCTTGGCGCAACATGGCCTGCCATCCTCCCGATGGCTTCCAAATGGATCCCGCCAATGGACAGATCCAAGTTCATGTCTAACATGATGGGTGAGTTTACTTTAAAACAATGTATTTTTAAACGACAAACACACAAAAAACCTATAAGTGAGATATAAAGCGTATTTGGATAGACTTTTTTAATAAAGCAAAATTATACAAATACAAAAAATTATAGACTTACAACTTTCTAGAATTAGCGTGCCCCCAAAAGAAGTGACAAAAAAGGCCTGCGTATATATGATCAAACTAATATGATGTTTGTTTTTATTACTAATAGAACGATTGCTTCATTTAGGAGCACTTAAAGCCATATAAAATAATCAATGACGACAAAAGTTAATTGTAGCCATTACCAAGTCTCGTTTGTGTTAGGTTAAAGAGTAATAACGTATGTAATCAGAGACTGAATTTGCGTTCAATATAAACAAATGGGCAGCCGGCATCATTTCTATTTACAGAGTGACAAGGCCTTGCTATAAATACTAAGATTGGTAGACGCAAAATATTTAAAGGAACTCATAATAGTAAACACGGGGTGTCGCGAGCTGATCTACATATTATATAAAAGAAAAAAGTGGCTGATAGACCCAGAGATCAACGCACGGATGACCGCGAATTTACAATCTTGAAATTTTGCACATGTCTTTATATACCATAAGGGAACACTAAGAAAATAATTTTGGAAATTCCACTCTTAACGGTGTAAAATAGAGATTGAAAGTATGTATGAAATTGGGCAAAATAGAGATAAACAGTTGTATGACTGCTATGTTGCGTGACTGTATAAGTTATAAATTTGTTTTAACACCTGGCCATGATCAAATAAAGAATAGACAGTTCAAATATTACCTATGCCAGTCAAAAATACATTTTAGTGGACAATATAAAATTAATTGTAAAATTATTAAATTAGTCTTAGTTAGTTTAATAAAGAATTATTATTTTTGTATTTCAATTTTGTTTCTACCGGGTGCTAGATGTTTTTGGACTCTGTCCTTTGGGAGGCTTGCGTTGCTGACGTGGTGAATACTGTGTGGGTATCATCTTCAAACGCCCAATATGATACACTCGAAGATGATCTCCACAAATTGCACAGGAAATATTGTAAATGAATAAATTACGGGACTTTTTTATTTTATGGCGTAAACAATAGAACCGTCTGATTTCTTTGAATGTTTTGTAGCGTTCACTTCTACGTCAGCAAAGCTGCGAGTAAAATCTAATGTTGTACAATGTAAAACGCAATAGCATTAATGAAATTGCCTTGACCTGAGATTTTATTTTTCATTGTCTGTACAGCAGATACGGTATCGACGACAGGGTTTCCATTATAGTCTCATACTCTAATGTTCATACAAAATAATGATAAATTTACATGCGAATTTAAGTGTTACCTCATTTATGACAACTTTATCCTATTTTACAAGTGTTAAATTGTATTTATTTATCTTATTGTTGTTCCTTTCCTTTTTTTTTAAGACTTCATTTTACATGTATAAAATTCACTTATACAAAAACTTGGACGAATTAAATTATAAGCAGTTGACAACCCTCGTTCGTACGAACGCCGGTCGCCGGCTCATGAGTCGCGTCGTTGAAACGTTATCATTCGACGCGCGAATCCAACATGGCGGGCGGAGGCGCGCGCAGGCGTGGTGGCTGACGTCACGGCGGCGCGGCGCGCTGGTTGGCCGGCGCCGCGGCTAACCTTGCGCAACGTTGCCATGCGCGGTGCGCCGGCGACCGGTTCCGAGAAATGCGGCTGGTGTTATTTTCGTATGTGCAGCGGTCACGTGGTACACTGACTAACCGACTGGCGTCCGCAAGGTTATGTGCGTTCGAAATGCCGACACCTAATCTCTTTTGGGGCCCCGTGCCTGTCAAATAAATCCATATGAAGCATCTGACTAGTTTTGCCTAAGTTGATGGAACGTTGACCTTGAAAATTATTCACAACAGTATTGCGAATTACATACTATTGCTCTTCAATAATTCTCGTGTTTTTGTTAGATAGAGACTAGTTTTGGAGTCTTTCGTGGGCTATTGATAATAACACAATATATAAAACACATCTAAGCAAACGGCATGATCTTTGCAATGATTTCAAATGCAATAACAAACGAGCAGACGGTCTACCTGATGATAAGTGGTCATTTCTCTCCTTGGACATCTTTAACAGACTCCATATTAGTAGAACAGAAACCGCATCTGAAGTCAAATATAAATGTTTTGATGCTCCTGATGCCTTTTTATTCTATTAACATTCTGTTAAATATGTAGATAGAAATTTTGCTTCATCTCTTCCCAGCAAGATTAATATACATAAATTACTTGTAACTATATGTAAAATGAAGGAAAAAAGGAACGTATCTGGACATTTACCAATGATTCATTCAAAAATTGCACCGATCTTTGCAATTATTATTTTTACTTCCTCAGTGTGGCATTTAAGAAATGAAAGGTATTGAGGTTAATGAGTCTGTTTTGACTATAATTTACTTGATCTCTTCATCTCGCCTGCTTCACTCAGTTTTGCAATTTCCTTCGCAAAATTATTTTTTCTATGTTATTTTGCATGCGATTTTTAGTTCATAGTTCATCATCGTCATCATCATCTCAACCTCTTGACGTCCACTGTTGGACATAGGCCTCGCCTATACATCTCCAATGCGACCGAACTCGTGTGGCCTGCGCCCAGCAGACTCCAGCTATTTTTATGAGGCCGTCCTTCAATCTAGTCGGGGGCTGTCATATGCTGCGCTTTCCGCGCCGTGGTCTTCCTTTGAGAATTTTGCTGCCCCATCCGCCATCAGATTGGTTTTTAGTCACCTAGCGATTATCGTAAAAAAACTTGACGATTGACGAATTTTTATTTTTGATCGTAGATATTTTGAACTGGTTACATGGTTCGTGGTCACGGCTAAACTGTAAGAATAAAATACAATGTACAAATTATATTTTAAACGGAAAAGATTTTTTGTTTGTTTGTCTGTACTAAAAAGCATATTTGCTCTGAAATTACCGGACAGATACCTACGCGTAACGTACGTAATCAGAAAATAAAAAAGGCTTTAGATATTTTATTTGTCTGTGCGTTTATGCGCGTGAATCCTAGAAACAGCTTAACCGATTTCAATGTGGTTTTCCCTATTGTATTTAATAAAAATAAATTGTTTTCAAGTATCTAATGTTTTTGGATGCTAAAATATGGTTTTTGATGTCGAAATGTTTCCCTTCTGCGTAGTTTAAAGGAATATCTCGGGTCAATGAATTAACCTTTCAATATTACGTCTTAAATGCGTCATCTTTCCGAAAATCGTAACCGAACTTTTGTGAAACATCGACTGGTGGAAATTGAGTAAACCAACAATAATAAGGAAAATATATTTGTTTCATAAACAATACTTTATATATATATTATTATTTATTTTATCAGTATGTTTTACAAAACGTTCTAAGAAGACTTATAACCCCATTTTTTCCTCGTAGAGAAGAAATTTTCAAAATTCCTTTCTTAGTGTTTACTTACGATATTTAAAAAATCTTATGTACAAAATTTTATGATCCAACTTTCAACGGTTTCGGCCGTGCGTTGGTCGCTAGCTTAGTCAGTCAATTTACTCTATTATGTATACAGATGTTATATCCGTTAAACATAAAATATAATAGCGTCGTCTAGTTGAAGTTTATACAAAACTAGCTGTGCCCGCGACTTCTTCAGCGTTTATTTTACATTATTGTAAAATCGTGAAACAACCTACGCACACACGTATCGAGTGATTATTTAATTTCTCACCCAATTTCCAAAAAAACTTAACTTATTATGCACCAAAACCTTGTTCAGGAATCACTCTACCTGTTGTTGAAAACTATGAGAAAATCCGTCCAGCACTTTTTGAGTTTATACCGAACAGACAGACAGACGCGACGGGGGATTTTGTTTTAAAATATTTATATATAGATGTAGATAAACATACAATTGTCGCTTCAACATAAATGCTTACACATTTTAAAGCTAGAGAACAGTTATTAGCGTAACATAAAATAGATGTTTCAATCTTCAAACTGGTTACAGTAATTAGAATAATTAATTATGCCATTTCGTACATTTTACAAGACGTTTTGACGGCTGCGGAAATTCGCAAACTGGTTTAATTTATGCTGAATTTATTAACGGTTTAAACTTGACGTGTGACGTTACACATGTTTGAACTTAATTATGTCTCTTATATTAAGTTAAGGATCGGTTTGAACAAAGAATATTGCTATATGACAGATTTTGTTTAATTTTAAGAAACGGCTTCAAGGTGAATAATGAGTTTAGGATTTTACTTTGTAACGGCTACTCACGATTAAGGTTTTTTAATTGCGGATATTTTGAACCAGTTGCATGGCTCGTGGTCACGGCTAAACTGTATAAGGTTAACAGCTTAACTGAGTCAGTTTAGCCGTGATCACGAGCCATGCAACTGGTTCTAATCGTCGGCAATTTAAAATCGTTAATCGTGAATACCCGTTATATAAAAAATGAACGAATTCCGTGATAATATTAATTTAAAATCATGAGTTCAGGATTTTGAGGTGTAATTTGTACGGTCACATATAATAAGAAATGTTTAAAAATTATTTAAGTTATTTTGGGCACTGTGTACGTTCGGATATCGTATATTACTTAATAATTATTGATTATACAAGTACGCCATTAAACAAATTTTGCAATAACATCGCAATGACGACAATTGATAACGTAACATCATGTATGGTATCGTAACGAAGACTAGGGTTCATACGTCATGTAAAATAATAATAATTAACATTTTCAAAAATATTGTTGTCATATTAATAAGATTAGTTTTAGATATTTTGGAATTACAATAATTCGAGTAAGGGTAATGGGATTAGTTTTAGATATTTTGGATTTAAAATAATTCGAGTAAGGGTAATAGGATTAGTTTTAGATATTTTGGATATAAAATAATTAGAAAAATCGTTATTGTCTGAAAATTAAAAGAAAAAATGTGGCTGTATTTATTATTCGTTTACTTGTGTAAGTTATCGGATATAAAATTGAAGTGTATTGTTTATATTATATTAACTGTAGCCTAAGACTACGGAGACAAAGCCTTTTCAGATGGAAGTCATCATACAATATTCTCAAATCAATAGTCATCAATAATAGCAAGCTATTTTATATCATCTTATATGTAGAAATGAATGTTTGTCTGTATGTCCTTTATAGACTCGTAAACTATGCATTTAATCATGCGATGATCTTTAGCAAAGTTGTTGTGCATGAGTCCACGAAGGTTTCTGAGTTGGCAAGACCGACTTTCGACAGATGGCACCACTGTTATTCCAATGAATTTCATGAAACGCCGCAATGTCACCATTTCTCGAAATGAACAAAATCCATAAAATGTTTGTTTTTCCTTCAAATTTTAATGTACTTTAGTTGGTGGCGTAGAAACGCGCGCAGGGTACAGCTAGTTAAATATAAAAATGGAAACTACACAATCGAAAGAGCGATTGCAACACGGTGTCAAAAACACTAGCCATTCTCGCGCTGAATATCGATCGTAATTCTGCACGAGATATGAACCAGTCCTCTTGTCACCAGCGAGTTGGAATTTGATCGATTTGTTGTTAATACAAATCACGTGTCTATTGTTAACAACTCTAACTGCATTATAATGAACACTTCCAACATAACTTATTTATACTTCTATTAATAACTATATATAATAAACCCGCGGTGAGGTTCAATTTGACACTTCAACCGTCAATCCCAATTACAATGATATGTCTTATGTATCTTATGTTGAATGGTATAAGGGTGAAAATCGCTTATATAGTGTGTCGTCGTGAGATGCATCTCGTATATTCCCTTGGCTGGACGCCAGAGAATGACATTTGAGTACGTCAAAGCTCGTACGATGTTTATCGCCTCTAAAGCAATCAGGCTGTAAGAGATATTCATATGTACTGCCTATAACATTATTGGAGGCGACTATCTTAGTCCTCAAGAGTAGGAACGCATCCGCGTCCATCCTTAAATAAAACTTCTGTTCTATTTGAGATTGG
>DWON01005125.1:0-15313 GCA_018251015.1 Phocides pigmalion okeechobee | reverse complement strand
ATAAATCTTGTAAGATGGAAGAACTTCAATTCGACCGGGGAGGTACCACCGCCTCCCTCATAATCCGCCGTAAAGCATTACTTGTGTTCCGGTTGGAGAGGTGCGGTTGCCGGCTACACTTTGAAGCGAGGCGACCATCTTAGTCCTCAGGAGTAGCAACGCGTTCGAGCTCCGATAGGGTTTCGGTCGGGTTTGTAGTTGTTCGTGGATGTGGGTTGCGACCGCTTAACATCAGGTGGTTTACATGTTCGTTTGCTACTCTCATCACAATAAAAAAAAAGTACAAAAATATCGTCAGTGGCATTGAAATTCTTACAAGCAGCGTGTCTTCAAAGTCGCAAAACGAAACCGAAGTATATCCTCGCCGAATTTGCGTCGGTTCTCAAGCGGAAAATCCAATGAATCCAAGCCAAAGCCTTATCATAATCTCACATCCCTCGTAATTTACTTGGAATGGCGTCACTATTCTCTTTATTTATCTACACATAGATATGATAATAATCTTAGTAAGCTGAACAATTTTTATGAATACAGATAGCAAAATATATTTTTTTAATTTTGTGCTTGTTTCCGCATTGCGAAAAACTTGACTTTCGAAATTTTGGCGTTACTTTTTTGTTTGTTTTTCTTTACAAATACATTATTATTATTTACATTTAAGAGGATGAACTGGTATATATTTCTTTCCTTCTCTTAGAGTTCACGCGATAAAGCATGTACAACTGATTAAAAAATCTTTATTCGTAAGTACCCATTACATACAAAAAGGTATAAATTCCGCAATGGTTTGAGTTTAAAATCATATAATCTCATAATATAATTCGTAGTTAAAAACATATTTTTGTTGCAAAATATACATATACATAATTTAATATTCTCCTGATGATAATTGTGTGTTATGGATTTTAATCGATTCTTGGATGGAAAATGTAATCATTTGCCTTGTAATATCTTACTCCAGGATTACCGCATTCGTTACTTAGAATTGTACATGTACAGGTATTTGTATAATTATCTTGTTTTCCTTCCTGAGACTACGTAGATTCTCAATGGGAAATTAGTCAAACTAAGGAAATCTTACATGATATAAACAATATTATTGTTGTTGTCTTGCTTTTTTATGGCACATAAGTCATATAAAAATCGTCACTCGCTTCGCTTATGAAGTAATATATTGGCGCATTCCCAACACATGTTTGTACGTGTTTATACTGACTGATTACTTGAAAATATATACTTTATATACCGTAAAGAAAAATATTATAGTTTTCTATATAGTCACTAGTTTTCATAATAAGACAATATTTTTAATATTATTGCCAAAAAAATATTACATACATTAATTTTACAAACTCGATCGATTTTTTAATTTTGCTTCTATAAAGTACACAAAATGCAAATGTATCAAATATTGGTACACGAGAAATTTATATTTTTTATCAGAAAAAGAAAATATCAAAATGCTTCCTATAAAATCAAATTGTTCATCTACATGCTTGAGAGTGTATCAGTTCTTAAATGTGAATATAATATCAATTTGCACTTTTCCAACTTAGTTACTACTTCGTTATAGTCAAAACTACCTTTGTCACTTTACCATTAAGTTAACAATGATGTCTGTTACTGTCAAGGCAACTGCATATGTTCATTCATTAATCAATTTGTAAAATTATGGAGTTCGTTCTCATTCATATTTAAAAAGAAAATATCCCTTTAAGGGTAATTAATTGGTGGGTAATTATTTTATGTCGGATAAATAGCAAACAAGAGGGCAGGCTATCTCATGTTAACTCTGCAGCGCATGGACTGTCGAATCTCATTCAAGATCAAAGTGCTGCCTTACATTGTCCTCCTGATGACTGAAATGGTCTTAAACTGAAATACTAGGAGTGCTCAACGGTAGATTATGAGAGCAACGGTAGTACCTTCACGACATGTTCTTTTACCACCTTGCAATATTATATTAGAGTCAAGTTTAAATTAGAATGGAAAATGTACTCTAAATGTAATCTAAAGGTGGTAGAGCCGTTAGAACTCGCCCGGGGCGGTACTTCCCTCACAACCTTTATGGCGGCGGCAACATGTTCTTCATGTATTGTGTTTAAGTTGGGGAGGTATGGTGGCCGAATACACATTATAAGAGGCGACCATCTTAGTCCTCAAGAGTAAGAATGCTTCCATCCTTATATAGAACTTCTGTTCTATTTAAGATTGGACGTGGTTGTCCTATGTACGTTTCTATAAATATTATAAAACAAAATCCTCCATCGCGTCTGTCTGTCTGTCTGTTTGCGATAAACTCAAAAAAAACCAGACTGATTTTCTAACAGTTTTCAACAACAGGTGGAGTGGTTCTCGAGGAGTGTTTTGGTGTATAATAAGTTAAGTTTTATTTGTAAATTGGGCGAGAAATAAAAATCACTATAGTAATTCAGTCGTCGTTCGAAATAGATGTTTCTAATTGTTAATTTTTCCGACTAGGTAATGACTAGACGCATGTATGAAAGAAAAATATTGTAAGTAAATATGTATAAACTGAATTACCCGAGCGAAGCTGGGCCGGGTCGCTAGTGAATATAAAAATACACTTGAAAGAAATTAGCATCTCTTATGGAGACACAATCACTGCATCAGGCAATCATCTACGCAAAACAATACATATATACTATTTACTATAAACACACCTACGATATCCTATTTAGAATTACAACGCGTGCTGTACAGAAAATGGCATAACTCTAAATAAATTCTCACACTTCCCATAGACCATCCATTTAGAGACCACGACGTGTTATGATATATGAGTAAACTGAAGGTCTTGTTATGTTTCACAAGGGATTTGTATTGCTAGTGCAGAAAATATACGATACAAAACTATTTTAAAACTGTTACGTAAGATCTCAATGCATTTTAGGGTTAGACTGTTCTAACGTGCAGAATAACAAGACATTTTATTGATTTAGATTTTGACTATATAACGGGTACTCAAGATTAAAGTTTAAATTCGTTTATTTTATTGCGAATACCCGTTATATAGTGGAATGTATTAATTCTGCGATGATTTTAATTGAAAATGGTATGTTTTAGATTTGTATCTTGTGTCTGCGTATTTGTGTACTTGTTTAGGCGTGAGCACAAGTTGTAACAGGCCTTACAATACTATACAATACAACGCAATACAGAAAATGTAAATATAAATATTTAAAAGCAATATTTCCATACTAATCGTACATATTTTTTAGTTTATTTAAATAAGAAACTATACAATCATACATAAGCCTATAGTAAGATACTGGTTTGCAAAGAACGAGAATCTTACTTGAAGTCTGTCTCAGATTCATTGCCACTTTTGAGGACTAAGGTACTCTCATTTATACATGAGTTGGCAACTAACTCTTTCTACCGAAACGTAAGTAAGTGTCACGCTAGAAATATTTCTGGTAGTGGTACCTCCCCGGTCGAATCATAAAGGTTCCACTCACCACTATCTATCTATTGCCACTTTGCATCTTCCCGGTCAAACTATAGTTTTACCATCTACAAAAGGTTAGGATTTTTTTCTTACAAATGCACCTTGCCGGTCATAGTTATAACGTACTCGTATGAGGTAAATTAAAGGTATTGCAAATTCACAGGAGATTTTGTGTTACAGGTGCAATGAGTGCAATGAGTGCAATAAGTGCAATGAAAGTTGCACGTACGGTAACACCGTGTAATGGCTTCTTTTACAGCTTGTATTGCTCACGTCTCAAAGTAATTTGTTCTTTAAGTTTTGCTCTAAGGTAATATATAGGCACCTGAATCTTTGACTGGCTGTTTTGTCCAATGGTTATTGGCCTCGGCTGCAAGACAGGAGCTTGTGGGTTCGAGTGATGAGAGTATATGTTCTGTCTGTGGGTGTAAAATGATCTATTTAAGTATTAAGTAAGTAAGTTTTCCGTCGGCTTTTTTCTCCCGGTCTACCTTAGCCAACAGGCACTCAAAGCCGATGTACTGATTTTACATTGTACCCTTGACGTTCATTAAGTGTATGTAAATAAATACCTTACAATGAAATAAAATATTTGAAAAATATAACACGTATGCACACATAATATACGAACATATATGTATGTTTATGTGTGTCTGTGCCTTTATCAGTTGGCGGATAATACAAGCTCTACCTAATTTAGGATCAAATAACCATGTGTGAATGGCCGAATGTGTTATTATTATTATTTTATTGTTAATCTTTTTTTATTATTAGGTTTTTTGTTTTATAAACGTAGCAATGGGTTATAAACGAATGTGCAGGCCACCTGACGTAAAATAATAGCGACATACCATGAATCTAGATCCAATCTTGAACCTAAGTCCTATCTGACATCGTACATAGAATTCAGAAAGAACATAAATTAGACGCGAAACTAAAAATGATTTTCAAACACGCCACAAAGTTAAAAGTATAAAATATTTTAAGCATTCCATAAAATCGGGAGGAACTTTTTGTATCAAACATAAATCCCAGAGGTGTCACAACACCCAACTTTCGTAACTGCGAAGGGTCCTTAAAATCCCCGGAACGCGCAAGGTGGAATTAAAATGGCAACACTTGAAAGTATTCAAACGTCGAGTCCAGTGATGTATCTCTTTAATGTGGCTGTATTTTTAATAATTTCCAACTTTTTTGACGGGAAACATTTTTGACGTGCTTAGGAGATAACACTGAGTTGAGCTTACCAGTATAGCGCTACGAAATCTCTTGCTCGTCATAAGAGGCGAGTAAAAGGGGTCATCTTTTTATGTGAGAAGAGTAGCAAATGAGCATGCAAACCACTTGATGTTAAGTAGTCGCAGCCTATAGACGTATTACCAGTAATACGACTGAATTCCTTTCTGTAATCTACTACTACTGTATATGCGATGCTATCTGAAATCGTACGTTGCTACTTCTGAGGACTAAGATGGCGGCCTCCAACCGAAACACAAATAATTCTTTACGGCGGATTATGAGGGTGGCGGTGGTAAATCCCCGGGTGACCTGTAGTAGTCCCACCTTTCGGATTCGGAAATTACCACAAGGCCATTGGCACTCGTTCCATTATCAGTTACAGTGAGATTATTAGAGACTTATTTTTGTCTTATCTCTCGTTTTTCATTATGCCCCCCCCTCTTTATTAGGGGAGTAATTACATTATTATGATTATAAATTTCATAACTCATAAACATAATTCATGATCATAATGATTTCATATTTCATCCATAGGTCATAATGATAATAATGTAACTATTCCCTGAAATAATTTTACATTAAAAACAGGAAGGAAACTAATGAAACGATCAGACATGTACAGCCTTCGATTGGGCTATTATGGTAATTTAATTCTACTAATTGGGTCTTTACTACTCACGACTAACTAATGAGTAGAGTTCATTTGCATAGTTTCCTATGCATCGACGTGCAACTTCCACTGGAATTTATTACTTGTGGCAGTTTCGAGGGTAATTTATGAGTAAAGAGCTCCTTACTTAGGGCTGCAAAACAAGTGCAAGTTTAATTTGAAAACGAAGTATTCTATCATTTTTAAGGTATACGGATGCTTGTATGTATGCTACCTGTATTTTAGGGTTTCTTACATGTATTTTTGTGGATGTCCCGTAAAATTGATACAATAAAATTCATATTAAAATTATGTAAAGTTGCATAGATAACCTTTGTAAAATTACGAATGAAACATTCGTAAAGTTACATAGAAAAACTTTGTAACATTACAATTTCAAACTTTGTACAGTTAGGTAACTACCTTGTAAAATCACAAAATAAAACATTAGAAAATTAGGAAGTAAATCTTTGTAAAATTATAACGCGAAAAAAGGTAAAATTACAAAGATTACATTTTTATGAGAATAGAGTAAGAAATGAGAATGCATGCTATCTGATTTTAAGTAAATGTTGCAGTCCATAGATATCAACATATATACAAACTTTAATTGAAATTCTATCTGAGGTCGTACGTAGTCGGGTTGTCCTGAACTAAGATAGTCACTAAGTAGTACTAAGTCACTTCTAGGTATATCTAGCAACTACAAAAAAACCTGTGCTATTTTAAATTTTATTACTAGAACCATTTTTTGTAGAAAGTAACCTACGACATTGTCTGTCATCTACGTTTTCTTAAAGTTCTTTAAAACGGGGTCCACAGTAGTCTTTGAAGGAACTGCTTACCATTTAATCATTAACCAACCAATTTTCAACCGCATCCGATATCGTATCAATATGTATATTGGCTGTAATATATAATCCACCCGGTTTATCACGTTATTAAATACTAAGAATTTTAACCATTATTGATGAACTATCCAAAAATCAACCGCGCGCGATGTTGTAAAAGTTTGTACATCAGCTATGATTTGCATTAGCCTGGCAGATTTGCTTGCAGGTTTCACAAGTACCAAATTAAGAACCAACTTTTTCTTATGTGAGAAGAGTAGCACACGAGCATGCAAACCACCTGATGTTAAGTAGTCGCAGTCAATAGACACCCACGTACAACCACAAACACGGCCCAAATCCTATCTGAGCTCAAACGTAGATACGTTATTAATGAGAACTAAGATGGTCGGCTCTTTTCAAAAGTGTAGGCAACAGCAACAGCACCTCTCCAACCGAAACACAAGTAATGCTTTACGGCGGATTATGAGGGCGGCAGTAGTACCTCCCGATTGAACTATCGAATTCTTCTCCCGGTCGAACTATAGTTCTCTCACCTTTAAAAGACTTACTTCCAAATTTCAGAAGTACCAAGCTACGTATCAAATTAACCTATGGCGGTCACCCATCAAAATTACAACCGCGCCCAATCTCATATAACGATATGTATAAGCCTTGCGGTTACGCACATTTCCTCAGAATTAAGTTATTTAACCAACAGCGATTACCCATCCAATTGTCAACCGGAACCGATGTCGTATAATTTTCTAGATAGCTTTGCATATTTCCTGAGTACCAAGTAATTGAACCACCAGTGGTCACCCGTCCAACGCTCAACCGCGCTCAACGTATAACTTTGCAGATAAGCTACGATCTACATAAACCTCGCGGTTATGCACGTTTCCTGGGTACCAAGTAGGTATTCATGCATTATTTCGACACGTATTTTGTAAGGGTTATTCTCAAGTCTAAGTACGCTTTGCTCATTTTTTTCACCTAATAAAAATATCTACACGTTGTGAATGGGGTCTTGTGTGCGGTTGCCTTAGTTTTGAAAGCGTATCCAGTAAGTGGGTGTTCTGAAAATTTTTCTTTGAATAAATTTTTATCCGGCTTAACTTGAGAGAGTTTGTAATAAAACTCAATTTGGCCTATTTCTCGCGTCTTGTTACCCGTATTACGGGTGAAATATGAAATTCAAATAGCTCCATAATATTCCATGGTTATTTAGATACGTTGATACGGAGTTATTGAGATGTGAATTTATTTAATTTTTATACTTACGTTTTTATGTGACTTTTTATGTGTTGTTTTTATTCAGTATGAAAAGAGTATACATGCATCTTGATCGCTTAATCGCTCTAGATTCTAGACATCTATAAACACCTACAAACAGGGCTGAAGTCCTAAATTCCTGTCCATAGCAACGCATTTTTCGTAGATTTATTTGACATTCAAATAGTTCTGGAGGAATTCACTTTGAATAAATGGCACCTAACTATGACTTTGGCTTATCTCAGCTCATTATCAAACAGTCCATTACGATCCTAGGTCCGGACCATTTCTTCCATTGACATAGACCATAGAAACCAACCTAGTAGACCACGCAAGCCAAATGAAGAAAAACTTCACCTATCTTTGAGAACTTTGTGGAGAATTTCAAGTCTTCCTAAATAAGTTTCTTCATGATGTTTTCCTTACCGTTACAGCGGTGATGTTTGATTTGTAACACGCATGAACCTTTGAAAAATCAGATATTTATCAAGGTTCCTCCCCGAAGGAAAAAACCTGAATTTTATCAGGAGACTATCATTGTTCTTTTGTTAATATTGAATACGACACAAAACCGATCCTCAGTATCCGGGCTTACAAAATAAAGTAAGAATATCTTGAGTCAAAATCAGTATGCATAGGCCGTAACGCTGACATCACATCAATGTAAAAACAGTGTGGAAAAAACGTTCGTATCATCCAGACACATTCTAGATGGAAACTAAGGCTCTTCTTTGTAAAATTGCTGGCTTAAATTTTAGATTAAACTAGCGGCCCGGTCCAGATTAGCTCGGGTAATAAAGTTTATATTTACTTACTTATTTTTCATTCATGCATCCAGTCATAAGCAGTTACAAAAACGAACAATTACAAACATCTATTTCGAACGACCGAATTACTATATTGAATTTAACTATTTGTTTCGCCCAGTTTACAAAAAACTTAACTTATTATGCACCAAAACCTTCCTCAGGTATCACGCTTCTGTTGTTCAAAACTATGATAAAATCCGTCCAGTATTTTTTGAGTTTATCGCGAACAGACAGACAGATAGACGCGGCAGGGGACTTTGTTTCATAATATTTAGAGATAGATATAAGATAGCAATTTTAAATCCATTTGAAAAAATCTTATACTAATTTTTGTCGAGATAATATTTTTACACGATCTTAATATAAATATAGATTTATACGCAACTTTCACGAAAGTATTTACTATTCCCACGTAAATCAACACGCAGGTAAATCGGAATGTCACGGAGAAGTTTCTTCATTAACACAAGTATTATTTAGCCACAAATTTTGATTTCTCAACATTTATGAGCAAACTTGCAAACCTAAAACGCGATATTAATGCGAAACGGTTTGAAATGCACTAAAGTTTGCTTGAAGTTACAAGTGTGAAGCGTGAAGCGGTGTGTGTTAGACACTTGTCACACTGCTTAATGATACACCACGTTACTTATGTTATTAGAGTAACATTTTAAACGCAATGAAGCTTCAATGAATAGTCTGTTGAAGCGTGAAGCTGTATGTGTTAAGCACTTGTCGCATTGTAGAATGACGCCGCGTTTTTTAAGTTTTCAGAGTAACATTTTAAATGTACAGAATCATCAACGAATATTCAAGTTGAATCGTGAAGCGGTATATGTTACGCACTAGTCGCATTGTAGAATGACACGCCGCGTTTCTCATGCTATTAGAGTAACATTTGAAATGCAATGATGATTCAAAATGAAGTGTGAAGCTGTATGCTTTAGACACTTGTCACACTGCTGAATGATACGCCGCGTATTTTAAGTTATTAGAGTAACACTTTAAACGCACTGAAGCTTCAATGAAGATTCAAGTTGAAGCGTGAAGCAGTTAGGGACTTGTCGCATTGATGAATGTTACGCTGCGTTTTTATGTTATTAGAGTAATATTTAAAATATACTGAAACTTCAATGAATATATAAGTTAATGCTTGAAGGTGTATTCGTGAGACTTTCTCGCATTGATGAATAACAGGCCACGTTTTTTGAAGTTTAAATTAGAGAAACATTTGAAATGCATTAAAATTTTCGTCAAGTTACAAGTGTGAGGCGTGGTGTGGTATGCCTTGGATACTTGTCGCACTGATGAATAAGAAGCCGGGTTTTTGTTAGCAAATAGCACTTGTATTGTAGTGAAGTTTGCCCGAAGTTACAATGACGAGGCCTGAATATACGTTTAGCACTTACACCACTGATGAATGAAACTATTCTCGGCTTTTTAGAAGCAATAGAAGCCAAAACAATAATTGTTTGATTTTTGTATTGTTTTGTGTATTTGTTCGCTCTCATCAGAAATGGCTTAACTTATTTCAGTGCGGTTATCAATAACGTCTTAGAGCTAGGCTTCATGTTCGATTATTTCAAAAATCATTTATAAATAAAAATAAGTTATTATTTTCAAAGTTGCCGGCGTGGATTTTTAGCTCTATTACGGTCATATACGGTCTCATGTGGCTTTAATTATGAATTACATGTAAACGATTGTTTAAGAACAATTTGCTATTACAAAATTAGGAAAACACCAAAAAAGGAAGCGCATGTGAACTCTCGGGCAGCTAATTCATAATAAAATTTAGTAAATATTAGTATAAGTACGTAACATACTCGTAACTATAATTACTTTCTTTGTTACTAGTTTTATTAGTAACTTTTGACTTAGAGTTAGTATCTTTCCCGCATGAATGTAACGAGTGCCTAAATCATTACCGTATGTAGTGACGTAGTTTACCTAAATACATTTGAACTTCGAACGTTGCAGTTTGACTTACCACGTATTGGAGTTAACTCTAAAGCTCCATGTGACTTTATTATGCAGATTTGTAAATTTACATTTCATTTATTTTTCGAAGCAATAAAAATATATCATGTCGGTTTGAACAGAAAATATGTTTTTTATTTTTAATTAGCGACCCGGCCCAGCTTCGCTCGGGTAATAGAGTTACATTTACTTACATTTTTTTCTTTCATATGCATCCAGTTATTATCCATTTGCAAAAACTAACAATTAGAAACTTTAATTTCGAACGACGACTGAATTACTATTTTGAATTTAAGTATTTAATTTCTCGACCAATTTACAACAAAAAAAAACATAACTTATTATGTACCAAAATCTTCCACAGGAATCACTCTAACTGTTGAAAACTGTGCGTATAGATATAATTTTAGCAGATAATTTTAGCATGCAATTAGGTTGCACGTCAATGTAACACATAATTTATTTTATGGTTTATTTTTTCATTTCTCTTAACTCTACCAATAGATATCATACACGAACGCCTTTATTTACATCTATTGGTCATTTCTTCTGTTAAAAATTGTTTAAATAGATAAAAAAAATATTACACTGTAGAAAAGACTTATATTACACAGAACATGCACTATACATTAAGATACTTGCAAGTTATTTATTTTAAAATACGTTATGAATGTTACCAATACGATATTTTACATCACAACAACGAATCTCTATCGAGTTCAAACGTCAAAGAATGGTTCGAACTCAATCGTACCTGCATTTATAAGATTTCAATCTCGTAAAGTCAGTGTCGATGGCAAGCGAATCTATTCTCGCGTCGGTTTCATTAATCCTGGCGCCGTCTCGCACAAAAGAGTGCTGGCGCCTGTCACACTTTTAATCTTCCACAGGTACAGTGACGCATTAATGCGCGTAATCCAGTGCCTAAAATTTTGATAAAACGCAATTCTTTTTGTCCTTTGTTCGTACAGTATATATTAGTTGGTTATTGATGAGAAAGGAAGAATTAAGAGGTTATTCCCGTTTGTTGGTACAGTACACATTAGTTACTTATTGATGAAAAAGGAAGAATTTAGAAAGTTATTCTCCTTTATTGGTATAGTACACATTATTTACTTATTGATGAAACAGGAAGAATTAAGAAGGTTATTCTCGTTTATTGGTACAGTACACATTAGTTACTTATTGATAAATAAGGAAGAATTAAGAAGGTTATTCTCGTTTATTGGTACAGTACATATTAGTTAGTTGTTGATGAAAAAAGAAGTAATAAGAAGATTCTTCTCGTTTATTGGTACCGTACATATTAATTAGTTGTTGATGGAAAAAGGAAGAATTTAGAAGGGTATTCTAGTTTATTGGTACAGTATACATGAGTTAGTTATAGATGAAGAAGGAATAATTGAGAAATTAATTCACATTATACTTCTTTGGAGGCGTGTGGAAAATAGTAAGACCGTTAGTTAGGTAGGTAGCATGGCGCTCTATTATGCCGTCACTACCACCACCTACCACTGCTCTTTACTCTTTTTTAATTTTATTGTAAAAAAATGACGAAATTCTATGTTTGTTTTTTATCATCGCCGTCATTAATTTGCTACTACTAGACTCTGCTCCGAAAGAAAAGGGCTTAAGCTATACACCACGTCTTGGCCTAACCTGAGTTGGTAGACTTCAAACACCTTTAAGAACTTTATTGAGAATTTTCATAATGGTTTCCTAATGATGTTTTTTTTTGATGTTAAAGCAAGTAATAATTCCATTAGAAATTACAAATTATTATTTGCTTTAATAATTTGTTATTTCAGTTTCATTACAAATTATTAGTTGCTATCGTCAAGTATTAACTCTAATTCTAAACGCTCATAATTTCGAAAAACCAAAGTCATGCCATGGACTCGAAACATACTCCCCGTGTGAGAAGCCGGTATCTAACTACAAGGCTATCATTGAGTTCTACTTGTATTAAATATGTATGCTTTATAATAAGACTTTTTACATATAATTATGTTGGGAAAGTAGCAGCGTCCAGGATATCTGATGCTAAATAGACTCTGCAGCCCATGGACATCTATTCCCAACCTAAAACAAGACTTAAGTACTGAGCACTGAGATAATCGCCTCACTTTTAAGCATAGCCGGCGACCGTACCTCTCTAATCGGAATATAACTACCGTTCTACAGGGGAATATGAAGCTACATATATTTTTTAACATTTTAATTATTTTATATATAATTACTTCCATGATTGATCGATGCCGCTGATGACAAGAGGGCTGATTCGTATTTCGCACAGAGATTTGTCATCGCTATTCGACCCGAGAATGCAGCTATCGTTCTTAGAACTATGCTGCATGGGCACGGACTCTCTTTAGATTGTTTATGTTAGGCTTTTATTATAATTAGTTTTAAAATTTTCGTAATTAAAATGGTTTATATTTAATTATATGTTTTGTTTCAGGGATTGGTAAAAAAAATAATGATCTATTGGGATGTTGATATGGACAGACTAAATGACTATACTGGCTGTGAAGGCGTAAGTGATTTTTTTTTATATTTTTGATAACAATTATAATGGTTTTATGTATTAATAGTACAAAAAGCTAACGCTTAGTAGAAAAAATATTTTTTAAAACGTAATTTCTCAAATATAAAAGTAAAAAGAAAAAACATAAATTGCATTTTTGGAATCTTACTTTGTAAACGGTAAACGGAGGTTGCATGGCTCGTGATCATGGTAAACAGTAAACGGAGTTTAGCCGTGACTACGACCATATATGTGGTTCGATATATCTGCTATTTAAAATTGTTAATCACGAGTACATGTTACATAGTAAAATGTTAATTTTTCGCGATGATATTAGGTTGAAATGTACATCGAGAAACCGCTATAATTTCTTGCTAAGGAGATGTATAGTAAATATAAATAGAGATACATCGTAAAATTTTTAGTGATTTGTACATTACTTTTTGTCAGGACTACATCCTGTAACAAAGGAAACGCAAGTATATTAAAAAAAATATATTACTTTTAACTTGTCAATTTAGTAAGTCTATCGGCATAGCAAAAGGCTTATGACAATCTTGAATTCGAAGTTTATCTTTGTCCAGTTCGTAAATTACTATAAAGTCATCGTGAAACATTGCGAACGAAGTTCGTCCCGTGTTTTTCATAGAGAGTGTGGAGCGGTCATAGCAACTTACACATGGTTGGCAGAATTTGAAACTGGTTTGATAGTACAAGATATGTGTAACTGAAATATTTCAAAATTGTCTGTTTGTCAATAATTTTTTTGTTTTTTTTTTCAAAATTTTGACTAAATTTATTCAAATTTCTGTTTAGGGATTTTCACTACCGAAAAGTGTAAGTTTCTTTATTACATCCTAATAAAATTTGCTTTTTGCGCTATTGTAAATGTTATATAATTACAGGAAATATAATTGGTGCATAAACGTCTGTCTGCTATATAAGTATTGTACTTAATCAATGTTTATTTATAACCTGTGCTATCTACACTTCACTACTATGCTGGTATATCAAAAAATGAAAAGATTTATTGGGGATTAAGTTCAAAAAACATGGCGTATTCTCAATTCTGTTTTTTGTTCGTCACTGTATAATTCCAATACTTTGTCGTACTGTTGATAATTTGTTCAATCTACTGCTCGTATTTTTGAGTTAGAGTAGAGAGGTATATCAAAAAATTCAAAGATTTATTTACGACTAAGTTCAAAAAATATAGGGTATTTTCAATTCTGTTTTTTTTTTGTTTGTTAATCTATAACTCCATTACTTCGTTGCCCTGTTGAATATTTGTTCTATCTATCAGTGATCGTACATTACACTATAGAGTTTTTTTGTTTATTTTAAACACACAGATTTTGAAAATCTGCATTACTTTCAATTATACGTCAATGCCTTATATTTCAATAATTGTAATATATATGTATGGACGGTTACAAATAGAAATACAATTAATAGTAATAGGTTATGTTTTATGGTTTTTATTTAAAAGCTTATTAAACGAATGGAAAAATAACTTCTTATTGACAAAGTTATACTTTTCGTTTAGTTCCATTACAATATGAAGAGAAACTAAAGGTGATAGAGCCGTTAGAGCTCGCCCAGGGCGGCACCACCGCCACTCTCATAACCCGCCGTAAAGCAATATGTTCTTAATGTATTGTGTTTCGGTTGGGAGGTGTGGTTGCTGGATACACATTATTGGAGATGGTCGCCATCTTAGTTCTCAAATGTAGGAATGCATCCGCGTCCATCCTTAATATTTTTTTTATAGAACTTCTGTTCTATTTGAGATTGGACGTGGTTGTCCATGGGCCGCAGTGACCACTTAACATCAGGTGGTCTGCATGCTCGTTTCTTACTCTTTCATAATAAAAAAAAGGAAAATACCACTCGTGAATGGAAGAGGGGAAACTCTAAGAGTGGAAAAATAACGGATATCATTTTATACTGGAGTTAGTTAAAGTTACAATTGAACTGGCACCTTTCAAGGCTGAAAACAGGAAATGAAATTTAATTTGCCTTCGGACTTTTATTTAAATTTATTTTCTTTCATTAAATATTTTTTTGATTAATATACAAATGATACAACACACAAAGTATCGACGAAACATTGTCAAAGCAGATTTTCGCTAAGCAGGTAACAAAAATCTCGTGAAAAAATTTAAAGTATTCAAGGAATTAAACAGTATATTATAGAGAATTTCTGACCATTAATCTGGCTTAATTGAGATAATATCTATTAGTATTTAGTTTCTTTGATACCGTCATGGCCACATTTTATGCAATTAATATTGAATTAATAAATAAATATTTCCAAAATAATACCAGAATCCAATGACTATATTTTTGGGTATTTTTAAATAATGATTAGTAAAAGTCTTTTCATTTTTGATTAACTAGTATTTTTATCTGTTTCTTTTTTATAAAAAATAATGTTAATAATTCTTCTATAGAATACGGATGATACGGACACAACTTCCGCTGAAGTAAGTGCACTGCACACCTTTTTTCTTCTTACAATTAATTAACCTT
>DWON01005124.1:0-15313 GCA_018251015.1 Phocides pigmalion okeechobee | reverse complement strand
GAAATGATCATGCAGGCCACCTGATGTTAAGTGGTAACTAAAGCCCATGGACAACCACGTCCAATCTCAAATAGAACAGAAGTTCTATTTAAGGATGTATATTCGACCCTATATTTACCGCATCACTCTAAAGCTTAGAAATTCTTGCCTTGGCTATTATATCATGTATATTATATACAAATTATAATTATTAACCACTTTATCTATTGATTAATGCTGTATTAAAATGCCCTGTGTAGTTTAAAAGATCTGAGCGTACGGACAGGAGTACGCTAGTTGTTGTATGTTAGGGATTTAACAGTATTTTGTACATTGCTTAGCCTATTTTATACGATGTGTGAAAAACCCGCTATTCTGTATAATTTTTATGTGTATCTGTATTATGCAAAATATAACAGGTACAAATGTAATATGTACTAGGGTAAGACTAGGTATTACGTATTATGATAAAAATACATTTATATACGAAGTTCTCGATACGACGTCGTAGTGCATCACGATATGAGATCGATGTCGTTTTGTATAAATTACATAATTATCGTATATTGGCACGATTTTATTAATTCTAAGCGAATAATTACCAGAAATTACTGTTTAAGATTGGTAGAACTCGACATAAAATTAATAGTAATAGGTTTGTTTAATAAATATTTCCTTTTGCCTAATTGCGAATAGCTTCTTATGATTTTTAGCTATTTACAGTACTCGATATTGCTCGATTTAATTGGGATATGAAGACACACATATTTTAAGATGAATCGATGTTACGCAGTCTTTTGTTATCGATGTTATCATTGTTATTTTGTCTCAGGATGCATTTATAAAAGTTGATGTTACTCTTCTTGTGTTCGTCGATTGTTCCAGCTGTTTCAATTTATTATCGATTTTGAGCAATCGATCGTCGATAAGATCCGTTTTCGTCCGTGGCAAGCTCCGTGGCGAATCCTTTAATCGACTCTAATGAATTCTGGTTATACAATCGTGATTTTTTCGTACAAAATGCTCTGAATTTCGAACTGGTGACAGATTTTAAATTCTTCCCTTACACTTGTACCTTCGCTTTTTCGTCGTGTTTGTTTTAATAATGCATGACATGTAATTATTTTCGCTACGAGATGCTCACAAAAATGTTCCCCGATTTACGACACTCGCCGTCTGCAAGTTAAATTTTGATTTTGTATAATTCTTTCGCGGGTCGAATGTTAATTTAGTACCGTTTATCATAATGTTTAGACATAATTTATGTGATATTCTTTTTCCTTTGCGTTTTGATTTGATTTCTATTCAAACGTTATTTTTATGGGGCACACAAATTTATCGTATTATTTATAAGATTCGAAATGTCAAAAAAACAGCCCAGTTGAATCCAATTTAAGTGTGTCGATCACTAGAACAAACGAGGTTGTCCATCGAGCGACGTCAGCGCCACCTCGATTCCGCGAAGCGCGGGTTAAATTGGCAAATCTACATTCGAGCCATATATGGTAACTGGGCGCCGGTGAGCAAAAAAATTCGCGAGCTAAGTAAATACAAATTTCAATTATAATTTTAAACGTTTTATTTCATGCCCGATTCTTTATTTAAAAATGTGTGGTTGGAGGCGAACATTTATTTAATGGGATGCGCATACTGATTGGTTTTTCCGAATGCCTTCGGCGGTGGTCGGCTTTTTCCGTGTTGTGTAACATTGTTTTTGAAGCGCGCACACCGCTGAACGCCCGTCGCGCATGCGCGCGCGCACATCGGCCCGTGATTTACGATTGTGCACTTTGCGATTTTAAGATGGTTTTTCATGATCCTTCTCGCTTTTAAATCGATAGCCTATAAATCTGGTGCTAAAATGAATGAACTCGCATCGACTTTTTCTTTTGGATCGAGAAATATTCGCCTTTTACGGCTAAGCCCTTGGTAATTAGCCTTTTGTGTGACGTGACATGTTTTTTTGCACGAGCTTGTTATAGGTTGTTGTTGGCAATTTACCTGTTGATTTAATATTGTTCAATGTATTAAACATTACTACTGCTTGAGTACCCACTGACTTGAGTCAGTTAAATAATAAATTTTGTCAAAAGAAGACCAGATTGTCTGGAATCATGTATGTATGTAGTATTGCCTTAGGTATTAAATATTTTTAATAATCTGAATTATACGAAAATTAGTCTTACGTCTAAATACTGAACTGATATATAAAACACTAAATAAGGCTACATTAATTTATTCGAATAATCCAAATCCAATTTGCAACAGCTGGAGTCGTATGGTGGATGAGGATCCAGTCTCAGTTGAGCGAACAAACCCGTGCTAAATAGTAGGACTTAAAAAATGTCAGGTAAATTTATGAAATTTTTTTAAATATGGACTTTCACGTAATAATACTTTTTCTTTGGTCCAGACAATAACTTTTAGACAACATTCGAGCCTGCAGACTTCAATATTTTCTTCACATGATAATTAAGTTTTTCACATGATAGTTAAAAATTCGAAAAATCTCACCGGAGAAAAGACAAGAGCCTGGTATAACAAACTATCTGGTATACATACATAAAACTTCCGACATTTTACAGTGATACTAGATATTTAGGTAATAGGCAATACTAGTCCATCACTATTGGCGCTACTTATAACCAAAATACCTACCATCACTGTGACAAAGCATTATCAAATAAGTAGAACAAGCCTATTTATTTGCTAGTATTGCTTATTACCAAAATACCTAGTATCCTTATGGTAGTAAAAGCCTAATAATTTGAAAACATTTAATGATACCATTACCCTATTTACCGGTAATTAACGTTACTTAGCTGCCTCCTTATAGTAATGTAAGCCAATAATTAAATGAACTGCATATGACCGCTTTTTCTTAATTACCCCCTACTGCAGAGGAATCTAGTTCCTTCCTTTCACGTCTCTCAATCAATTTGGACTGTGTTAATGAGTTTATTGTGAAGCCTAATTATATTAGACTGGTCGCTTTTTGTCACATATGTGTTAATAAATTTAGCAATAATGCTTTCTATTTTATTCCTAATACAGATTTGCTTTAAATATAAACAAATAATATTTATTTTACATATAAAAATAGGATTTACTTCAATTATAAATAAATTTGCAACAAATATACATAAATAGGATTTGCATATTAAATAAATAAATAGGAAACAAATAGAGCTTTATTTATTTATTTATTTATTTATTTTACTTTAATTAACACGGTACATACCAATTACATTAATTAAAGGACAATGCATTTATACATCACGCTCGCAGAACTTCAAACATTCTGACAGTATTTTCATCCATCCATCCGCGAACAGATCGCACTCAGGGCTACTGTCCAGGAGAGCGTTAAGTGCTTTAAGGATTCGGGGTATGGGTGAGTTAGCGCGCGCAACGGTTCGGGCAGGACGCGGAGCGAAAAGGCTGTGCTTGCGGCACCGCTTATAGTTGTCTGGGACAAAAAGACGGCATAACTCCTCAAGAAGCTGGGGAGCATCTACTTTACCGTGGAGTATTTTACAGCCAATGACAACCTGTTGGTACTCGCGTCGGACTTCCAATGAGTTGTAGCCTAGAGTACCCAGAAGAAATTTAGTAGGGTAGAGGTACGGATAAAAGCCATAGATACGTTTATAGAGGTACCTCAAGAAAACTTTTTGGACCTTTTCTAAGAGAATTTTATATGTCTTTTCGTACGGATTCCATACGCAAGCACTTGCTTCCAATTTTGTACGAACCAGGGCATTGAAAATCACGCGAATGACGCTGACGCACTGAAAGTCCTTCGCATTTCGGAGGACAAATCCGAGACGTTTATGGGATTCCTTAGCCAGTGATACAATGTGGTCGTGGAAGGTCAGCTTTGGATCGAATGTGACTCCCAGGTCTTTCACCGACTGAGATCTGGTGATTACTTGGTTGCCTAGTTTGTAAACAAATTTGATGGGTCCCCACATTCGACCAAACGTCATTATATAGCATTTTTCAGGATTAAAGTCCATTTTGTTGTCAATACTCCACTTAAGAATGGCATTTACGTCGCTTTGCAAAGCCATGCAGTCGGCCTCGGTCTTTATCTCACGGAAAACTTTTAGATCATCGGCATAAAGTAGGCATTTAGAGTACTCAAGGACAGTAGGAAGGTCGTTAATCATTAAAAGGAACAAGAGTGGAGTTTATGGAGTATTTGGCCCTTATGATTATAAGCTTGGCGGTGGTTCCCGGTCGATGTGTTGTTCTACCACCATGGGAACCACAACATACCAGTTAAAATCATAAACCTTCCTTTGTTTCCAATACTAAGGGGATAAAATCGCTACGGGCACAGAGATATTTTGTGCCGGCAAAATAAAATGTTACGAATAAATTTTTCCATGCAAATTCTATATTTCGTTGGTTTTACGAAACGGAAATGCAATATGCGGTTTGCTGTACATATCTAAATGTACAAAGCTTTGTGAAAATTTAACAAGGCAAAGAGAACAGTTCGGAGTGACATTCGTTATAAACGTAGTGTAAAATGTAAACTGTTTCGAATTACTTCTAAATACTTTCTAAACTAATATAATCGCGGAATCTATACATTTTACCATATAATCGGTACTCACGAGTAACGCTTTACAATAGCCTATATTTCGAACAAGTTGCAAGGCTCATGGACACCACGTGGACCTGAGTAAATACCTTGCAGGGCGTGCCCCTTTTATAGAACCATTTTATCATACGTATATAATGTTTTCAAAGTTATTTGGGGTGTATACAGTCAAAATGATTTGAGGTCTAGGAATTTAGAAATTGGCTACTAACTTTTATTTAATATCCAGGTTGGTATAGCTTATTAAATATGTTGTATTTTTAAGAATGCTCATTTGCTTTTTGTATCGCAAATGTTATATTTCAAAATTGTAATCATTGTCTCTCCAACAATTAAGTTGAATAAAATGAGATCTTATTTTTTAACATCCACTAAAGAGCTGATAGCACACACCGTGCTCGTAGGAATTCATAAACTTTAATAGCACAGGCCATGTCAAAGAAACAGACTTACATACATACATACATGTATGCATGCTCATATATACATACATATATATGAAGGGGCCAATATAAATATTTATATTACCGCCTTCATAATCCACTGCCAAGCATTAATTTTGATGCGGTTGGAAATATACCATTATCAGCTACATTTACAAACGAAGCGACACTCTTAGGCTTCAAAAATCTTTGCGAGAAGGTAGTACGTACACGGTTAAACCATCGAGATACCACGACAATACCCATTTCTAGCCATCATGTAGTTGCTGGCTCCCTTACAAATAAAGCGACCAACTACTCACGAAGAGCTAATCACCTGTGACCGACTTCAAGTGGAACTATTGTTCTACGTGGAGTTGTTGATAGGCTGGAGTGATCACTTACAATCAGGTAAACTGCTCATTTTCTACTTAATTCTTATAAAAAAGACGAAATTCATCTAAATATAATCTTAGACAGGATTCCAATCATGTTGGAGTTTGAACGTAGATTTCCCTGGGCTAGAAACACCATTCAACATCAGATAACCTGCATGCTGGTTTACTACTGATGTAACACAGAAAAAAACATACGTGAAAAAAATACCCTCCTTCTCTAGCCAAGTAAAAATAGACAATGCATGGGTTTCATTACAACAGATAATAAATTATTTGTCGAGCTTAAAGACAAATATGGTAGAAAAACAACTCTTTGTTCTCGTATTAATAATAGTACATAAAGCGGGCTGGGACACATGTATATACAAGCTGTCGCGTGTGGAAAGTAGGACAAGAAAATAATTTTCATGCTGCTACAACTCAGAAGTTTGACTTTGGCTTAATGGCTTGGAAACTGTTCGTGCGCGTTAAACGTGGAAGCTGATTAAAAATAATAAAAAACAATCAAATAAGCGGATAAGCAAGAATTATAAATTATTACTTATTTTTTATTTTGTTTATTCGCATTTTACTTTTTAATATTATGATAGAAATTACCGTGGAAACGGGTAATCGCCATTTTTTCAAGTCGGCCATGACGCCGTTACGTCACGTTGACATGACATTGAAAATTGACGGTCATTGGAAATTAAGTAAAATTTAACTTGCAAGATTTGATTACAGACACCGCGACAGGTGAAAGTAAATAAAATCTTGTAAAAAGCTATAGATACCTAAATTCGAGGTTACCATAAACAAAAGTATAATTGAACTAGTGCGCAGGTTGAAAGTAATATTTTGGGATGAGTCGACATACCTTTTATATTTCAAAATTTGACCCCCTGTCGCTGTTAATGTGATACCTCCCCTATTTTTTCACATCTGTTAAAATTGTATCTATTCGTTAAGGTAAAATTTGTACTGCAGATCCAAATAAACTTTAATAAGAGTTATAAAGAATTGTAAACGGTTAGTTTGGAACAGTTAGTTTGAATTTGATCATTTGTTAATCTGATACATATTACGTGCCTAAACCATAAGAACTTTTCACACTGATATCTGTTGCCCTTCGAGCCTGAAAACACCAGCTTTTGTGAATCAAATTAATGTTATAAGTGTAATAGCAGTTCTCGTAGTCATTTACGAAGTTACAAAGTTAAGTACAAGATATCCAAGTCACTTAAACTTGTCACTTCGTCGATTGTCAAAGTTAGAACAGAGTACAGGATGTCAAAACTAATCTCTATCTAATACTACGTACCCGTAGTACCACGCACTTCCCAACTCATTATAGTTGCTACGTGCCCCAATTAGTGAGGGCGATAATATAAAAGTTCCCCAATTGTGGGACGATATTTCGATTCTATTGGCACTATTTATAGCATCTCGTCAAGTAAACGATGAAGCGGATTAGTTTGCACAGCTCGGCCTGAGATTGCTCTCGTTAAAGTGGACTACTCACAAGACGACTGTCGACTTATTTCTTGCATATAATTATTGATAGTCGTAGAGTAGTCCCTGCGCAACACGTGAAGCGTACTTTCGTTTCCGTAGAAAAGTTTATTGACTCTCTGACAAATAAGGCTTAGTAGCTTCATTGTAAGCAACTAAGAACTGAGGATTACGGATTGAGGATAAAAGTCCTTAGGAGCAGAAACGCATCTGTAATCGACTTCAACTGTGACTCTTGTTCTAAAGTATATAATATGTATGTATAAGTTGGTTACATATTGGCAGCAGTTATTCCTAATATCAGGTTGACTCATGTTCACGTTCTTGAATAAAAATTAGGTGTGGGATTTACTCGTAAAAGTAAGAAAATATACTCTTAACGTCTTTTTGTCTAGTGAAAATGTAAACACGCATGCAGTCCTCCTAATGTTAAGTGGCCTTGGAACCCATGGCGTAACCAAGTCAATTTTATACAGGAGTCTTAACTTTTGCCAGTAGAAGATCTATATTTCGATCGACGAGGTACTCCCGCTACGAGAGTGGCGGAAGTACCCGCTATGAACACAACAGTTGTGTTCCACTGTGTGTGGTTGTCCGGTACACCTTCGGGTTAGACAACCATCTTAGTCTTCAAAAGTAGCAATTCTTCAAGTACGAGCTCAGACACAAATCTTATTATTCAACATAAAGAGGCTTGCATATTAATTTGCTACTCTTCTCATAAAAAAAACTGACTGCTTATTGAACAGTTCCAAAATGTCCACTTCTCTAACCCTCAAGTCAGAACACAACAGCGCTTCTCTGACGTTATAAGTAAGAATTAGGCGGAAAATGGTGTTACCGTAGATAATTATCAAAAAGCGTTATTAAATTCAAAATATAAAGACATGAAATTAAATCCACTTTTTGCTTTTGACGTAGAGTTGCGGACTGTTAAATGAATTTATTTCTGGACTCTTTGTTCATGGCAACAATTTAATATCAGGTTGTAGAATGAATATGCCTTTTGTACGCCACCGATATTTGATACGCATGCTGCTCAGTGAAAAGTTATTGTTTGGTACTGCTATTGGTATTCGTATTGTTTAAGTGGGAATCCTCGTTTACCATCATGGTATAGATGATGTTAACATATGATTTTAAAATAATATTATCGCGTAATTTCAATTGCTGTCTGTGTATGCAGTGATTTAAATTCTTTCTTTCTTTCAATGATTTTAGATACGTGACGTGACACGTAAAACAATAGTAAGTCGGACAACAGAAACTCCACTTTAACTTGTTTGAAACTCGACATTAGGTACTTCTAATAATTGAATCGTTCAAGTTGTCTCCGTAGAGGTGACCTGAGGCGCTGACAATACACCTGGCTATAGTATATAGGTGTATGCAGAGTAAATAGTACAACAAATCATATTCAATCCAAGGAAATTGTGTTTATCTTTACCAGAAGAAACTCATTTGTACTCATTTTAAATGTGATTTGATTAAACAAAATTATGCTATTTTTTGGGAGCTCACGTATTCATGTACATACGTATTTTGTGGCGTAATAATACCCCTTATTTTGTTTTATATAGTCCCTATAACTCGGGAACAAAATAATCCTAACGTATGACTTACATCTCGAAGAGGCGGCTGAAACAAAATTTCCGGTAAGCACGAGTAGTACCGATGTAGCAAACCTAGGAACGACGTCGGTGTGACTGGTTCTACGTCGGCGTAGGCACACGACAGTGACGTTGGAGCCGAGAAAACTCCTACGAATTGTACTCGATTGGGACGTTGTATCAGAGGCGGCCAGTTGTATTCATACAGTGTTGTATACATAATTATGTTCTCTATAAGCACAGAAGAAAGGCACCGAAGGGTTATTTAGCGGATGGAAATCCCACATAAACTTGTAACTACAACTATTCATTACATTATATTTTATATTACATTACATTAAAAACTTCTACATATTTACAGAAAATTCTGTACACTTCCAAAATTATCAATTTACGTATAAAATTTAATTTCTCAAAAACTATTTTTTTTTTGAGAAAAAAGTCCTTTTTAACTTAATTTGATTATATACACTCTACTAGATCCATCAACGAGTTTTACTTTGATAACTTCGGGAAGGCTTTGATTTTTTATACTTATTTATTAGCCCTTTATACGCTACGTAGCTTACCAATTAGCCGTGTTTATACGAAAAACAAGATTATCCAACTTTTCAAGCCTAGTTTACTTTAACAGTAGCAATATTTACTGGTTATAATGCAATGTCTATAGGTCGTAACGGCAATGTGGAATGAATTATCATTTCTTCTACCCCCAGAACAAAATTTATTTCTGAGTTATAACAGCAGCTGATAAGTACAATAAAATAAGGTTTTCCAAAATACTTATATGACTAATTCCAACAAATTTTTCAGGGTTCATAATCCACCTGGTATGTTCTATTTAGAATTAGACTAGTAAGGCAGCCTGTTTGTTAAATGTTTTTATTGTATAAAAAAGCAAGAGGTTATATCATAAGAACTTCTTAAAAATTTTAACATTAAAGACGGAGAGATCCCCGTATCATGTTTGAGCTCAGGGTGCCAGAACCACGGTTTAGTGCGTGGCCCATGGTTCGTCTCATTATTCTCCACGGGGTCTAGCTTTGTAGTTCTATCTCGCGACGGTCAAGAATAGACAGCTCTCTCTTCACGGTGTGCGACTCTACATACTTGAGGGATTAGCCCTTCCGTCTTTAGAACATTTCGTGTACGAAATTAAATGATCTGTATTCAGAAAATAAAAAAAATGTAACACATAATTTATTGTATTTTACAATAATGGAATCTTAAAAATTAAGTATAGTAAAAGCATAACTCAATGTAAGGTGATTTAATATCGCGAATATATAGTTTCACACTATGAACAAAAACATTAGTTTCAAGGTGAGCTTTGTCACTTCGAGGTTCAAATGCGAGTTGCAATTTTACAGAATATCCCTAAAGTTAACAAATAAAGTCGCATTGAATCGCATCGTATCGTATCTTATCGTGGCATATAGTATTGTACTATTCTAGATAGGCACTAAAAGTCACACATTTGAAAAATATAACAAGCGTAAGTAAATTAATCTTGAACTTGTCGAATAAATCTCATACAAAGACAATACATTCGAACCTCGCCTAATCTTTATGCAAGCATGCGCAATCGTTACTCTTCACTTGCTCCTCGCAAACAATGTATTAACAGTCTCGTATAATACAGCACACCTACTGTTTACATATTATTTGACTTTAGCTAGACAATTAATGGTTCTTAATTAAATTCTGAACCTGGCCTATAGCAAACATTGCTAAGGCAAATCAAACCTTATTATCTGGGACATAGAATCAAAAATAATACTAGCAGTACGAGTGTTTTCAAAATTAATATTGTCAATAGAGCATTCGTAATCTATGATGCTGAGTAATGTAAATAAATATGGAGCTGTCAATAGTATTGCCCTGTCTTATTTATCTTGTCGTAGTTTAGTTTATATCGCTGGAAGATACAATTTATACGTAAAATACTGAAAATAATGGCAGTCAGTTTGTAATAAATATATCTTCCGTAAAACATAAACTAACTATTAACGCAACGACAGCCTAAAATTTAATATTTTGGCCTCTGAAACTAGGGACCTGGGTTCAAATCCGTGGTATCTTCGACCGCCGCTTTTACAACTCGCTGTCAAGCAACTCTGTTTTGGATGAAAAGGTACGGTTACTGGTTACGCTAAACCAAGGCGACCATCTTAGTCCTCATAAGTACGTACAACCTCGAATAGAATTTTAGTATTTTCGAGTCTGGGTGAGAATTCACACGACCTGCAGCGAACACTTAATATCAGAAACCGTGCATGCACTTTTGCTACAGGGCAGACATACAGTAAGGCATTTAAATGGCACAACCACCTAATGAGTAAAACATGCCTCTAAATTAAGAAAACTGTTGTCACGCTCAACTGCATACTATGTTAATATTACTACTGATATCTACTGTATTTTTTGTGAAACAAATTATAAGAAAGCTTACTGAGATAGTCGATCTAGCCCCATCTAACAACAGTGTGATGTAATAATGTGCTCGATCTGTTTTGGTGTTCTTCTAACTACAGTGATGTAAAAGTACTACGTATGTTTACGAGCCCTAAATATGCTTTGTTTGTCAACAGATGGCGCTTCTCTGGAATATCAGAATAGAAGACTTACGCCATCTAACGAAAACCGGCCGAACTATTTATTATCTACTTTCAAAGTACTCCAAATATGTACGTTTTACGTTAGCTCCTCATTACTGAGTGTAGTTCGTGTTGTTTTTAATAGATGGCGCTAATTACTCCGTTTCAAAACTTTATATCTTTCCTGGGCACAGATCTCATCACATAACTGAATGAGCAATGCGAACTCTAACATACAGTGAATTGGGATAAGGTTTGGCGGGCGACCTGCCCGGGGGACTTCTAAGGAAAATAACAATATATCTTAAATAAGCCACCCATCCAAACTTGAAACGAGTAAGACAATGGTTAATTTTGTCGAGTTTTTATGATCGAACAATAATTTAAGAATAATTTTAAAAAGTCTAGCAGATGCTGTTTAAAGGAACAGTTGCCACATTTTTGAAAACTACGATACAAGGAGGTAATTGTAAATAGCTGCTATAATTGATTTGTAAATTCGTGATACTCTAACTCTTTGGACTATTTCGAGAAATAAACTACTTGGACAGTGCTTTTTAGCAGTCACTCTTATCCGGACATCTTTCTTTACGTGGGAAGAGTATCAAATGAACATGTAGGCAAGCCGGTATTAATTTATACCCAAAGCCCATGGACATTCACATACGGCCTCAAACAGAACCTACTTAAAATCGTATACTGTTACTTCTGAGGACTAAGATAGTTGTGTCGCTTCAAAGTACAGCTGACACCGACTTTAGATTATAATAACGTCTCTAGTACTTCTCTTTTCTTCTCTTCTATAGTTCGTCTCTTCTTTTCTGTAGTTCTACCATCTGTAATAATTATGTGGAATAGGATTCCTTCATTCAACGGTCGAATGCCGTGATCTGCCTTACTACACTGTACAAACCCGGACATAACAACACTACATTTGACTGAAACACGAAACCTATCAAGAATGTACTCCCAAATCAATTTCACGGTAAAATTGAATTTGGACCGACGCCCCTGTATCGCCATTGTTCTGGTCACTGGTACCAATTTCGTGCGTAAATTCCCCGATATCGAGGTTATATCAGGCATGCGATATATCAATACTTATTTCCTAGTAGAGAATAATTAATACCTTAATTCCAGAAAAAATAAACATAATCCCAATAAAAAAGTAACATAAATAAAACATCTGTTGTGTATATTTTGGTATCGTGTGCAGATAGAAATCTTTTATTAAGCGACTTCATAAAAGAAAAATGTTATGAATATTATTATATATTTATGCTATTAACCGATTTTGATGATTCTTCTTTTATTTGAATGAGGTGTTTCTATCGTGGTCCCATTTTAATCAGGTAAGATCTGATGATCCCATAAAGTAATCATCAATCCTTGTTGAAGACTTCAAGACTTGTTGAAATAAACTCGTAAGACAAATATGAGCGCCGACTTCAGTACATTCTATGTAATGAAAATTTCACTAAAATAATACCTTATATACTTTTACAGGCCATTTGATGCTATTATTTTAATATTACAGATAGACACTTCAATTTTGTTTAAAGGTGGGAGAACCCTAGTTTGACCGGGGAGGTACCACCGCCGCCCTTATAATCCGCCATAAAGCATTACTTGTATTTCGGTTGAAAACGTGCGGTTGCCGGCTACACTTTGAAGCTAGGCGACCATCTTAATTCTCACTAGTAGCAACGTATCTACGTTCGAGCTCAAATAGGATGTCATTCGTGTTTGTGGTTATACGTGGATATTTATGGGCTGCGATTATTTAACATCAGGTGGTTTGAATGCTCGTTTGCTACTCTTCACGCATAAGACAAACATATATATATCTATATGTCTGTAGACACGATTACATCTCGTACGAAACGTAAAGTACAGTCAGCAGCGCATAAATCTTGGCGGAACGGATCGCATGCTCGCGACGTTAGTATTAAACTTTCAGTATTCTCTACCGCCGATGTACTTACTTCTCTACGTATTGGGTATCGGACTTGTATGTTTAAATTTGTATAAAGTAAATTTACATTTGGGCCAATATCTACATATCGCTCGTGTGGTAATTTATTGGCACTTTTGCAAAAGTGCTTAAAAGTGTTTTTACTGCATGAGTTGTGTGAGAGCTTACCTATACTAATATTATAAAGAGGAAAGACGTTTTGTGTTTTTGTTTGTACCAACTTACGTTATAGAGAAGTGACATAAGCAAAAAAGTATGTTTGTCCGTTTGTACGCACTAAATACAGAAGCAGATTAACAAATTTCAGTACGGTTTCCACTCTTGAATGATTCACGCAATATTTAGTGTTCGTATCATTTCAATTGGTTTACAAATAAACAATTTATGTCAATTTGAATGTTATGGGTGTGAATACACGAAAACATTTTGTAGAGTAGGTACATGACAATATTTTGTTGTTAGATATCTTTGTCAAATTGAACTCTATGGATTTAGTGAGAAATTACGCTCGTAAAAAACATATCATTTTAAACTATTAACATCGTGGTAACACTAAGCACCTGTCAACAGTTTCCCCAATTGCAGTTTTATCATAGCCACGAGTCATGCAACTAATTAGAAATATCCGCAGTTAAAATATTGATTACCCATTACATAATGAAACGTGAATAAACATTTTTATAACCTTTTATTGACCTTTAGCAGAGAATAAACCGAGATCACATCGACATTCAGCTATCTCCTAGTTAAAATATCTTCACGTGGATAGCGATAAATTTAATTAAAACTTATTAAGCGTTCCATTTGGATGTACGCCGTCTCCATAGATCATGCTGCTCGGCATCCAGCATCACACGCCGGCGGGTTTTGAATAATTAAATCTGTGCCTGTTCTGGAGAAAAATTGATAGCGATCCGGAGCCAATCCCAATATTGAACGCGTGACTCGAATGCTGCTCTGACGCTCCTCGCTTATTAAGCCCACTACAAACGCCATTTTTGTAACGGGAGCTCGCCTATATGTATTTAAAAATCATTTGTTCTACATATGTATATGATGTCAATCGTCAGTTGACACTTGATAAGTAGAACTAGTTCAATCAGGGAGGTACCACCGCCGTCCTGAAAATCCGCTATTAGGAAAGTTATGTGTTTCCGTTAGAAAGACGACCATCTTAGTTCTCAGGAATAATAGGTTATTACTTCAAATACGACGTCAGTACTGTGCAATGTAGTATATTAATCTTCGTGTACGTAATATTAAGTGGCCTGCACACTCGTTTGACAATCGTCTGTTGGACCCCTGCCGGAAAGTACCCATATCTAGTTTTCCTGCCGAATAAATAAATATGCTCATTTGCTGTTCTTACATTTAAAACGTCTATGTGTGACAATAAAGTATTCAATTTTATTCTCTTGTACTATAAATAAATATTATAGTAGAAGCCAAACAAACGAACGTACAAACCATCTGATGTTAAGTGGAAGCGGCTGTTCTTACAGACACATCGGACTGGAAGCAGGATTGAGGTCATTTGTAGGTAAGTTTCAAATCCCGAGGACTGTAATGGTCGTATAGATTTTATGCGTAGCCGACGACACAAAACAAGTATTGCTTCAAGACAGATTGTTTGGTTGCGGTGGTACTTTCCATACAAGGTATATTTTAACCACCTATCAAATAATCTGGCATAATCCTGCGCATTTGCTTGTTTTTGGTATACGAAAACCCACTTTTATAATAACTTAAATTTAAGCAGTGTATTGTGGCCTTAGGTAAACTTATTAGTCCTTTTAGGCGCTAAGTATACTTTCATGTTAGGCACTTAATTTACAAAATAAATGTTTTTCTTTAAACACAATTTTTCGCTTATGTTGTAAAACCGTGTAGAATATTTGAAAGGTAATATCGATACGTATCATCCATTTGCGACGATAGCGTGACATTTGGAGATATACAGTTTTCCATTTTTAAACGCGATTATTTCATGTAGTTTGTTTGAAAACTGATAATACCTTTACATGAATTGTTGCAATATTAGTTGACATACATGCTCTAACAGTATTTCCATCTGTGCTATGTTTCGAATAGTATTTAGTACGTTTGTTAATACATATATGAAAACATACTCTATATAACAAATAACCTAAATAACAAAATTTTAAAGGTGGAAGAGCCGTCAGATCACGCCCGTGGTGGCACCACCGCCACTCTCATAAACCGCCGTAA